>JAHHUM010002490.1:0-108721 GCA_036173005.1 Crenichthys baileyi
GTTACAAACAAGCGCACTTCTTGGTATTACTATTCAAGGAGCCTTTGGTATTTCACAAGAAAAGCTGGAGCCATGCCTGAAATGACAGATTAAGGAACGTTGTGGTGGCATTACCTGAGATACAAATCCAACATAACTTGTCTTTTGTCGTGTTCTGTGTGAGCCTTTACACCAACCAGCTTCAGAGCCTGTGAACACAACGGCGGCCTTAACAAAAAACAAAACTAAGGCCTTGTTTACACAACAACAATCCATTGAAAACTGGATTTTTTTTCTGTTTCTGTTAACACGTCGACATGACAATGTATTAATTACAATCTCTGTTCACATGGCAACAGTAGAGACGTGATGATAGTGTAATTCCCCTGCCACGCAACTAGTAGGCGGTATGATCCTTGAAACTCAACAACATGCGCTTCCTGCTTACAAAACGGGGGAGAAAATGAGCAAAGCCATTGCTAGATTCAAGAGTCAGCAGCAGAAGAATGTTACATTGCAGTCTGCCATTGGTATTGTTGAAATCTTTGTCTTCTGTGGGTTTTAAACTGGTCAGAAGCCACTATGTTGCAAGCATTAATTTCTTCAGATTTTAGTCATACTGCGAATGAGCCAAGGCTTCCCCGTAAGAAAATAAATTTGTT
Organism: Crenichthys baileyi; assembly: GCA_036173005.1. NCBI lineage: Eukaryota > Metazoa > Chordata > Actinopteri > Cyprinodontiformes > Goodeidae > Crenichthys > Crenichthys baileyi. The sequence continues at coordinate 642 of JAHHUM010002490.1, forward strand.
CCCGTCTACATGACAACGGAGATCGGGACGTCTTCAAACTCGGGAACCAGTTTTTAATTGGTGCCCTTTTCCAAAAACGAGTGCACTGTTGTTGTAAAAACAAACAGCAGAAACGCAACTACACCTCTCAGTTTTCCCCAGAAAACGTCATGTAAACAAGGCCTAAAAGACCTTTTATAAAGCCACACTAGCAGAGAAAATCGTTTATTCTAAGTCATTCATTGAACTTTAGATGAACCAAATAACATGACTTCATTATTAAATTATAATTATATGTGCGTATATAAGCTAATTCTGAATAAATAATTGGTAGCTCCGCTTATAAAAGAAATGTCTTCATCCATACAAAAAAATTATTTGAAATGTTGTAACCATGCCATGCCTGTATGTGGCAATGTAAAACATTCACTGTTATATATCAAAAAACAAAGTAGACGTGGACCGAATTGCTAAAGCTTGTCCTGATGGTGCATTCTCTTTGTCCTTGGATTTTCCAAGGTCACAGGCAGAAAGACACAAATAAAGTCCCAAGAAGTCAAAAATGCACGGTGGCGCAGTTGGTAGCACTGTTGCCTTGCAGCAAGAAGGTCCTGGTTTTGATTCCCGGCCAGGGGTCTTTCTGCAGGGAGTTTGCATGTTCTCCCCGTGCATGCGTGGGTTCTCACTGGGTACTCCGGCTTCCTCCCACAGTCCAAAGACATGCCTGTTAGGTTAATTGGTCACTCTAAATTGCCCTTAGATGTATGAATGAGTGTGTGCATGGTTGTTTGTGTGTTGCCCTGCGATGGACTGGCGACCTGTCCAGGGTGTACCCTACCTCTCGCCCATAGACTGCTGGAGATAGGCACCAGCTCCCCCGCGACCCACTATGGAATACGCGGTAGAAAATGACTGACTGACTGACCTTGGGGTTCTCCCTTCAAGCCTGTTCTAAGCTTGTCCTAAAGTGTTGTCCAGTGAGTGAGACCGCTGGATGTATGGTGAGCCCTTTAACACACCTTTTCTCCCAGGTTGACCTTAGTGAAGTTGAGAGTCTGCAGATGAATGCTGGAAGCTCGGATTGTAGGAGCGATGGTTTCCACCAGCAGCTTCTCCAGATACTGGCCAACAAAGGGCCAGGCCTGCTGCAGGATCTGCATGACAGATCATATGGCAGTTTATCAAGCTTCCTGCGGTGATCTAAGCAATGCAAAGGAAATATTATTCTCATCAAAGATGACTTAGTTTCATCTTTTTTTTAAAATCTATTTAGTTTACAATTCCACATTGCATTATTGCAATATATGTTATATCCTTGTAGAATGACATCACAGTCACTTTCTGTGAACTGTCAACTCCAGTGACAGATGTGTGACCGTATGTTTACAGGTGCAAATGATCTCTTGGGTGACACATCGAGAAGCCTGGAGTAGCTAGGCAGGCTGGCTGAAAAATGAGTCCCATCATCTACATGTCCTACAAGCAGGGCAGTCTGTCATAGACTTGATTAAAATTTCCCCTAAAGAGCAGTACTCTCCGCTATTAGCATTCATACTCACGCTTGCCCTGTGCTGATGCAAAGTGACTGCACTGACAGAGACAAGGAAGTTGCGATATGATCTGAAACACTCTCCCTGCCTTTTAATTACACTCACAGATAATCCTCGTCGGACACATAGGCTGCAGCAGCTGACGGGTTGCTTACAGTTTACTCGTGCATACTTTACCTTATTAATAAATGTGAGACCTTACTGCTGCTGTTGTTGGAAGTTACTCAAGTGAATCAGGAATGCTTCCAACACCAGATGGAGCAGAGCAGTCCACAGTCAAACAGATAGCTCTGGGTTGAAACAGATGGAACATACACAGCTGCATACAAAAGCAAATCCAACAAAGCAAAGAGAACATACCTTATTCAGCCACTCCACTTTTTCCACATCTGGAAAATTGATCTGTGGATAAAAGCAAACCTTTAAATTTTCACATTTAGAAATGTTACAAACACAAACTTCAGTGTATTTTAGAATGATTTTATATGGTAGACCAACACAAAGTAGTGCAAGATTGTGAAGTGGAAGGAAAATGATACATGGTTTTTGGAATGTTTTACAATGTAAAAGTGTGGCGTGCATTTCGATTCAGCCGCCCTCAGTCAATAGTTTGTAGAACCATCTTACTGGATACCTCTAAAAGCTTTGCACATTTAAAGACAGAAATGTGGCCAATTCTTCTCGGCAAAGCACCTTAAGATTGGTAAGACTGGATGCAGAGCATCTGCAAACCGCAAATTCCCAATTCGATCTAGATCTTGACTTTGACTAGGCAATTCTAACACATGAATATACACTGATCTACACCATTCCATTGTCGGTAATTGTCCAGCTTGAATAAACCTCCACCCTAGTAACAAGTCCTTCTCAGACTCTAACAGATTTTCTGCCAGTATTGCCCTGTATGTTGCTCCAACCATCTTCCCATTCAGTCTGACTGGTTTCCAGTCAGACTGAAGAAAAGCCTACCCTGCTGAAGAAAAGCCTACCCAGCAGCATGATGCTGCCACCACCGTGTTTCACTGTGGGGATGGCATCTGCAGGGAGATTGTAGTGTTAGTTTACTTGTAAAAAATCTTGAAGATCATGCATTGTTTTCTTCCACTGTCTTTCTCTTTATCTTATTGCTTTATTCTCTATTCTCTTTATTTGTCTTTACATATGTACAGTATTTTGTGTAGTGAAATATGAAATATATTAAAGTTAGTGATTGTAGCATTACAAACTGTGAAAAAAACTAAAATATTGTCTTTTTATTTTAAGTAAATAATCCATTTCCCTTTAAATGCATTTACTTTAAACAGACGTAAATTCACAGTAGAAAGACTAGGCCTAAATGATTGTTAACATTTTAAACTAAGCTGAGAACTTCTCAGGAAACCAACCGACCATAGAGATCTTAAATCACCATGTAAGGTATATGCTGACAAAACCCCCACACACACACATACACACACACACACACACACACGCACACTCACTCCTTACACAGCTTATTCCACTATCTTGCCAGATATGGTGGTCTTGATCACTGCGGTGCTCATTTTGTTTTCGGAGCCCAGAAAGGTCATAAGCTGGTTCACAGAGGCAGATAAAAGGAAAACCCCACTGAGAAACTGAATGTCTAAATATTGGGAAATAAAGAGTCCAAAAATGTACTTTTTATATATGTGTTCAGTGCAAATGCATCTAAAGGTATTAAACAGTAATAAGCCATGCAGTTGATATCCAACAGCAGATTAAATTCCCATACGGAGTTTAAGGCAGGCAGTAGAACCTGCAGAGAAGGATCTGCTTACCCAGGGAGGAAGATCCCTCCTGCTTCTGAAAAGCTTCTGAGTGGTGAACTCCCTCTCGTTCTCCAGGAGGTACATAGAAGACTTCAGCCTCATCTCCTTCTCCAGCCGACCGTGTTTGTATCCCATGTAGATCATCAGCCCGAGCAGCAAGAAGCTTATGCTGAAGCCGTAATATCCGGCCAGGTAGACCGGGAGGAGAGCAGCGAGGCATTTTCCAAACGACCACAGCACACTGATTGCGCGCTCACCGGGGGGCTGGCTCGGTGAGCCCGGGGCTGCTGCTGCTGCTGCTGCTGGAGCCGTGCCGCTGCTCTTGTCCGGGTCTCCATCTGCGGTGTGCATCCTGAGATGCGGATAACTACTAAGCTCTTGGCCTGGCCTCTTTAAACTCCCCCCCCACCCCCCTCCCCGCTTCTGTGGCAGAGTGGCGAGCCCCTGCGCTCAGCGACGCAGTTTAATTACAGAAACCATAGAGACAAAACTGCAGACCAGGAACGGCTTCTCTCCGCGTCAGTTCCGCAGGGCTCTGTCATGAACTGTTCCGCGTCTGATCATTTTAGTTGCTCTGGAGGAGCAGGGCAAGCAGAGACGGAGACCCGAGAGGGCGGGCTCATCATCAAGCCCTGTATCAGATCAAGCAGAAACTCAAACCCTAGAATTAACTTGTAGCGTCATATGCTGCTGCCGGGCGGAGCGTACACGCAAAAATGCAATATGTTGCAGCTGGAGACATGAGAAAATGCAATAGGTAAAAAAAAAATACCCACTTTTATCTAACTATTGTAAAGCAGCTCGAGCTGTTATCTTTTTACACAGCCTGCCAGTCAGGATAAATCCTCCAGTGTGCGCAGGCGCTCATGTCCACTGCAGCAACTTTACAGCAGCACCAACAGGTTCATGCATGGACACAGAAACGCGTATAAAATTCATTACACACAAAACTGCACAATTACTGGGAAGGCCGCTGACGGGTTTTACCCACAAGCAGGATACGTTGGCTAATCATAGAGTGCTGTATCCATAACGAAAGGTTGAGTAGAAGGAAAAAATGTGGTAAAGAAAGGTGCACAAGCCACAAGGATAACTAATCTTTAAACATCGACAAGAAGCGTCTTACCTGTGATAAGTCCTCATTTAAGCCTCAAGTAAATATTACCTTCAATTTGTAAATCAAGGTCCCAGAGTGTGGAGGAAGAGAAGAGAAGAGAAGAACATAATCAAAATTGTCCAGTGTGTAGTTTTTACAGTCCTTGATGATTTCAGGTGCCATGTCATCTACTGGTTTAAGTCCACTGTGTTTTAGCAAGTCCAAAGTCAGCATCAGTCATCTTTCAGGGAAATTTTAGAGCACTTCATTCTTCCCTCTGCTATACTTTTATGTTGGTTAAATTTTTCAGCAAGACTTGGCACCTGCCCATATTGCCAAAGGTAGAAGTAGGCCACTTGGTTCCATTTTAAATTCATGGCTGTAGAATTATTAAATAAATGTGTAATGATCTAGTGCTTCTGTCCACCTTTCCAAGAGTTCAACTTTACATTACTAGCAGTTATTCTAAAATACTGTGAGCTGTTGACTGTGCAAAACTATGTCACACCCTGTCTGCGCTGAAAGGCAGATAATTAAAAGGTTAATGACCAAGATCAACATCACCTTGTAGCCTAGCAGCCACCCAGGGTATCACAGATGCAATGTTAGCCCAAAATGTGGTAAAATAATAGAACATTCTGCAGAAACATTCACATGGGTTATGATATCTTGTGGCTTTCCACATGGCTCTAATTTGCAGCTTCATTTGTGCCAGCAAAACATCCCGGTTTAAAATAGCTCTGTTGTTTCCTGGTAACCGACACTTCTTTGTGTTTGCTCTGAGGGTGATGACTTTTATGATCCTTTGTGTACAGAGAGCAAGCACTCTGTGAAGCAACAATAATCAAGGCATGTGAGACATGTACAGAGCCTTGCAAAAGTATCCATAACCCTTGAAGATTTTCACATTTTGTTATGTTACAACTATTAGATCAATGTATTTTATTAATATTTATGTGCATGCACTCACAAATTGCCTAAATAGAACAACCTTGTTGAAAACCAAAAGAGATTATGGTTGCTGTTTGTCACATGCCATGTAGGAGAGAGATCAGTCATGTGGCATTCTAGTCAAATGACACCAAAACAGAACTTTTTGGCCTACATGCAAAATGTTGCACTTTGCCCTGAACACACCCTCTCCACTATAAATTCTGGTGGGTGGTGGTGATATGAGATCTCTGGTTGATGGTTTCCTGTAATGTCCTCAGTAATTGTTGCTACACAAGTACTGTTTCTGAACTGACTCTTTTAATGTTAAATTTTAGAACTTAAAACTGGAGTTCCTTCAACACTTCAAGTCAGATATAGTGGCTTGACCTTTTTCACATTTTGTCACATTACAACCACAAACTTCAATATATTTTATTGAGATTGTATGTGATAAACCATGATGTGGAAGAAAAAAGATGCATGGCTTTCATATTTTATGTTACAAAGTAACACTGCATATCACCCTGATCACACCTTCCCCCCCTGTGAAACATGGTGGAGGTAGCGTCGTACTACGACGATAATTTGCTTGAGCGGGGGCAGGGTAGCTGGTCAGAGTTGATGGGAAGATGGATGGAGCTAAATATGGGGCATTCCTGAATGAAAAACCTGTTAGAGGTTGCAAAAGACTTGATACTGGCGTGAAGGTTCACCTTCCGTCAACACAGAGCCAGGGCTACAATGCAGTGGTCTAAGTAGAAGTATTCATGTGTTAGAATGGCCCAGTCAAAGTTCAGACCTAAATCTAAACCTAAAGCCTAAATTAAAGAATTGAAAATTGATGTTCACTTAGGCTCTCCATCCAATCTGATTGAGCTTGAGCAATTTTGCAAAGAAAAAAGAGCTGCTGGAGACATACCCCAAAAAACCTGCAGCTGTCATTGCAGCGAAAAGTGGTTTGTAACAAATACTGGCTCAGGGGGGCTTAACACAGATGCATTTTTAACTTTTGAAAGTTCAGCTTTGCTGCACATCTCAAATATGAATAAATGTATGTGGATCTGTCGCAAACAAAATTCGAAAATACATTGAGGTTTGTGTTTGCAATGTTAAAGTTGAAGGAGTTTCAATATTTTTGCAAGGCAGGTTTACAGCAAAGACATTTCAGTTAGCCCTGCGATGGACTGGCGACCTGTCCAGGGTGTACCCCGCCTCTCGCCCATAGACTGCTGGAGATAGGCAACAGCTTCCCCGCGACCCACTATGGAATAAGCGGTAGAAAATGACTGACTGACTGGCTGACATTTCAGTTAGAGACTAATTTCAAATGTTTTGAGGGTGTGAAAACAGTTTTTAATACAACAAAATCTCATTTTAATATATGGTATTTGACTTTGTGATTACCATGTTTGTGTCACGGTCTTATTTGATCTTTTTTTACTCTTTAATATTGTAAATGCTCTGCATCGCCTGTTGGGGAAAAATATCTGTACCTGCAAGAAAGAAGTGTTTACTCAACTTGTTTCATGCATTTTGAAAACATCTAGAGCACACTTTAAATTTATTCATGTCAATCCAGTCCATGAACCAACTCACAATCTTTTTTGTCTGTCAGCAGTGTTGTTTTATACACGTTGACAGCTTATTAGTTCTCTTGTCGCTGAGACCCTACAACCGGCATATTAAGAAAGAAATATTTCAATTAAAACCATACTGATTAAATGAAAAATGATACGAGCTTCTCTTATCTACAGCAGAAGCAGAAGTGGAAGTCACAGGATTAGTCTGAGATGTCGGCTATGATGCAAGTTCCAAGTAACTGGGTCTCATGCCAGTCAAGTGAAACCTTTGGCCTCTGCAGAACTTCATAACATTTAGAGTCAACAACAGAAATATATATTTTTAGCTGTGGGAAAGTTTACATTGAACTAACACATGAAATACTACTATTCATATAGGACAATACACCTTTTTTCAAGGAAACTTTCTGTTCTTTACATGGATTATAAAAACCATTAACTTCAACATGTTTTCTTTAAACAGCGCCATCTAGGATGCACTATCTTCCCCACAGCTGCTTCCTTAGATGGAAAGTTAATTTTCAACTAATTTATCTATAAAAAGTCCAAAAGCCATAAAAGACATCTGTTATGATCCCACTGGCTGCTGTATTGTTTACAAGAACTCAACAGAATTTGAAAGGAACATGTCATTAGCTGTAAGCAGTAAACGCAAATATGTCTGTTTTATTAGTCAGCTTGCTTTGAGTTTCGTTTAGTCCCCAGCAGAAAATAAATTCATAACAGATACCTAAGAGTATTAATTCGCAAAAGACAGGATGAATAACCTGCTCATGCTTTAAAGAATGTTGTCCGTGTATAATTGTTTGTACTGAGTCCTGCCAACGTTAAACCCACCTCTGCTTGATACAAGGAAATGATCATTGTGTAATATTGTGATGAAGACATTGGCTATGATAAATACACATTTTCATTACTCGTTCAGTTCTTGCTTGGATTTAAGATGCTACCAACACTTTGGGATATTAACAGTAGCATCTAAAGTAGAGAATTACCCATCTCTTATCCAGTTAGCAAGTAGAGCTGCTAAAAAATAAACATTTGTTAGTATTAAAATGTATCTTTTATTGAACTTTTTGTTTAGCTTTAGTCTTAATTTTAAGTACAAATCTATGGCGAATAGTGACATTTGGGGACTACACCTTTAACACAAAAATATTCAAATTAGACCTACTTAACCAGATTAATTCTGGATAGTGAGAACTTGTGTCCATTGCCTTGGTTAGAGCAGTATTCCTATATTTTGCCTACCTCTAGTATTTGTTATGATGCTGAAGCAAAAGGACAAAACTGCATCTCTCCTAACCCAAATATAAATAGACCTCACAATTCTTACCTCAGATCCCCCTAGTTTTCAATATCTGATTACTCATTTCAGGTCACAGGAGAGCAAGGTGGTAGTGCCCATCTCCATCTGTAAAAGCTGGGGTACATCATGGACAGGTCACCAGTCCGTCAGAGACCAACAACCATGACCACACATACCTATGGAAGCACTTAAGAGATGCCAAGCAACCCAACAGAATACCCAGTATCATGCATATGGAGAACATGCAAACTCAATGTAGAAAACCACCTGGCTGGGATTCAAACCCAGTACTTTCTTGCTGCAAGCCACCAGTAACAACCCATTTCAGTGGTTGATCAGACATTGTCATTTGCCATTCTGTTTTCCCCCCAGAGTAATCATGCCTGAATGTGTCAGCAAAAACTACAAAACCAAATGCCAGAATATCACCAGCATAGGTTTCAAAAATAAGCAAATTGACAAAGCAATGAATGAACATATAAACTAATGACCTATATGGAAATACTGGGCATGTAAGACTTTTATGAGCTTAAAATTGAGATTGTTTTTAAATTTAGGATTCTGTAGAGACCTTGAATATTTAGCCATATTGTTTCAGGACCCATATCCCACCCCCATATCTAGAAATCCTGTGACTTTCCCCAACATCATAAATGTAATTTATACCCTTATTGAAAGAGCAGTGGCATCAATATATCTGTCTGCATCAATTTTGAAAAAGAATAAGTGGGAAACAAAGACTGGGATTTTATAAATCAAAACCTTTAATCAATGTACAAATAAAAACAAATGACTAAAGTCAAGGAATTCAGACGAGTCCAGAATGTCCCAGTGGAAAAGCCTGCCATCAGACTGGACCTGGATCAGCGGATGATTTCTCCCACAGGCCTTCAGACTTATACACAGAAAGCTCCTGGTTCTCCAGCTCTGCTCACTGGCCTTGTTGATGGCACCATGCCGCAGACACAGGACAGGACGCCTCACTTGGACCTCTGCCTCATCTTTCTCCTTTTGCGCTTCAGCCTGCACATGCAATCAAAGACTAGTTAGAGAAAATATTTTAGTTCACTGAAACGCTTCACAATGCCACCGACAAAAAGTGCAGCATGTGGAATCTCACCTGCGCATGCGCTTCTTTCGCCACTGCGAAGGAAACGTTTAAAACCTTTGTCAGTTATATTCAAAATTTAATGTAAAATGCACTCATAATAAAACACTTGAAATGCAAGATACATTTAGTGGCAATAACTTTTAAGGGACGTTCGAAGGTCTCTAAAGAAATGAATAACGCTTCCTTGCTAAGTCGGCTACCATATGCTAGCAACATTTTAAATAAACTTAACGCACAATAGAAAACAAAAACACCTACCTTAGCTCTCATCTCGAGAAGTGGAGGCTGAAAACAAAATAGAAATGTCAAATTCTGCCTTTATGGTTTTTTTTTAAAGAAGGATTCAGTTGGATTCTGGTGAAAACTAATCTTACTCACCGAAAACTAACGAATCGTCTCCACGTCTGACGTCATTCTCCAGCGACGCCGAATAAAATTGACATGTGACGTCAACTGTCAGGGACGACAGACAGTTGGGAAATTGAGTTTTCTATATTCTGCAGCACAGAGACGGGTTTTTAGCGTCAATCCTGTCGTTTTAGTGAGATTTTTAGTTAGGTAAATTTGTTTTGACTTATTTCTTGTTTATTATTACTGAGAATTACTTTATTTAGAATAAGCTAAAGGTAGTTTTATCATTATAAAACTTCAGGTGGTAAACTTAAATTCATATCAAGCCAACAGTAGCTTTATTAGATAAAATATGCTCTTTTTACATGGCTGGTCAGATCTTTACATACACTCACCACTTTAGTTTGAGGCTTTTTGAAATGCACTGGAACCATTTTTTCCCAGTGTGGAATGATAGGAAATAAAAGATACAACCTCAAGCTTTATTTAAACGCACGATGTGGGTGCACAACTTTAAATTTGTGGATTTTATCTAATTCACACAGGGTCAAAAATTTACCTAAGCCTTAAAAAATGTCTGCAAGTATAAGAAAAAAACCAACAACTTTTGTTTCCATCAGTGAGGTTCTGGCAGTATGACTGAACACTTAACCTCTGAACTAATCAGAATTGGTAGTTTATGTGACATTGTTGAATATTCCAATGACAATATTAAATAAATATATATTAAAAACAGAAAAAAAGGTTTCAGCAACAAGATGAGCTGAATATCTTACCCACCTCCAGAAGAGAGGGTTGCTAAACACACATAAAATTACAAGTCAACTCTTTTTTCCAGCTGGTGCCAAATGATGCGCTCACTGCAAACAGATTAAAAAACATAACTTGCATCTCACATGCAAACTTAAGTTAAATGTGGATAGATCAATATTTCAGGAAAGTACTCCACATCTTCCCAAATTTGCTGCTTTCATTCCGAAGACACTGAACACAATTTAAAATCTTTTAATATTAATAATAATGTTAAATTGTCTTTATTATAACTCACACAAAAAAAAAAAGAGTCCACAACCAGAAAAACATTGATGCCAGATGGTAATTTATTGTTTCCAAAAATAGTCTCTGAAACTAGGATTTACAAAAGCGCCCATAAATCTAACAGGTGTGGAGTTCTTGTGTAAAAACAGATGACCGTCAGACCTCAGGGTGGCACCAGAGGACTGAATGCTGAAACCTGGGCAGGAGTTTGAACTGTCCACCACTGAGGAAAAGGAGTCCCCCCCCCCCCCCCCTCTCCGACAGTTGCATTACTGAAATGACACGTCTCAAGATGTCAGTTTTAGAAATGGATGGCCTAGTAGCCTAATCGAATATCACACAATGAACCAGAGCACAGATCTAAGTGATAGTAGTGTAAATGCTGTAGTTCAGCTTTATTCACCAGAAACAACAAAAGATGTAATAAAAATGTGTATTTCAATAATTTTATCCACAAGTTAACACTCCTTTCAAAGGCATGGCTTCAACTGGACCACCTGTAATCGTCTATATGCTCGCTCAAACTTTCACTATCGTTATGGTTGAAACTGAAGGGAACCCTCGGAGCAAACTGAATGGTGAAATATTGTGTGAATATGCTCTCTTCCAATGGAGAACTGCAGGTACTCAGAGAAAATCATTGCCTCAAAAGATAGGAAAGCTAACCTGTTTCGTACGTTTGCTTGTGTTCTGCTGTTGTCACCTCGCTGGGAGCTTTTCTGGTGTAAATGTTTCTCTTTCAGGGACCAAAGCCCGATCCTAATGAGGCACATCATCACCGAAGGGTCTGATTTTTGTTTAAGCTTGTGTGTGGATGGAGACTCCTGTGTGTAAAAGTGAGTTTGTCTAGAATAAACGGGACTTAATGCCATGTTTATGTGTATTTTTGTTGGAGTGACAGAATTCAGGAGCAGCTTCCTCCCAGACTGACATTAGAGGTATTCACAGCAGCTATGCCCTCAAGTCCCTCAGACAGCTGGGACAGAAAGAATCGTGACGTCTGTTCTTTGGGTCATCGGGTTTCTGTCACCGTTTATTGAAATTTTACTCGGCAGCTTCGGTCTCCATCGCCTGTCCTGTTGCATTCTCTACCGTCTTTGAAGCCTGTCAAAACAAGAGATACAATGAGGTCTGAGCAAAGAGCCTGAAAACAGGTTTCAAAAAAGCAGTCAGAAAATCACCTTCTTTTTCTTCTTCTTTTGAGTCTTACGGCTGGCTGAGCTCTGAAGCAGAGCCTATGAACAAAACACATTCAGACTTATGAGGTAAACCAAAAAATATATCTGCACACGCGAGTGTTCATGTCCCATCCATGACAGAGGTCTAACCTTCAGCTCTGGGTCCTCCACATCGTGCTCAGACTTGTAGAGCTCGGGGTCATAGAGGCTGTTGGTGATCCGCAGAGGTCCGTTGGCCATGAGCAGCACGGTGAACTTGAACTGGGCCACAAACTCCCCTGAGCAAAGATGGAGTTAGGAGGTAAAGATGATGATGAAAGGTGTGTGGGCATGAAGACACGGTACCAAGGTTCCTGCAAACTTTAATGTCAACATCCCCATCCCATCGATTCTAAGTAACACTTGTGTTGATATAGTTGTGAAAATGACTCAGAGAATTAACTCAGATCCCATTTCTGCAGAAACGTCTACTGGAAGAGAGGAGATGCAGACAGAGACTGCCCACAGATCGGGAGTTTGACCTGACTATGCCTAAATTATAGACAGCTGGCCTCATTTGTTTTAGTAAATTGAACAAAGGTTCCACTCAGCGAAACTCATTTCTGCTTAAATTTCCACCCCAGCTAGTGTCTTCTCAACAACTGCAGGATCAGCCCCTTACCACCGCAGGCGTCTGTGAATATGTACGTGCATTTATCCAGACAGTGACTTACAGCTGAGAGCCACAGAGAGGCCATTTTCCTCAATGAGTTTGAGATCTGAACCCAAATCTCTTTAGATATTATATAAACATCTTCTGTTTTACAGATAAAAAAGGTCTATGCAGTGTTTTAAAGTGAAGGTTATACTGCTGTTGTGTGTCCAGACCATCAAAAAAAAAATGATGAAGGACTTTTCTCATATGTGACTTGGTCACATATGCACACTACCTCCCCCAGCCTCCCTGATTGTTTCACATACCTTCCTTCTCGTGCAACACAGTGAACGGCTGCAGCAGCTCATGTTTGGCGCACTCCACCACTCCCAGCCTGGCCTTGCCTTCATCCTCGAATGCCCTGAGGACCCAGGGAATTAGGACAGGAAAAGAGGCATAAGTGTGAGCAAGTAAATGAGTGTAGCAACAATATAGATGAAGAGAGAAGACGTTACCTCAAAGTGAAAGGCATTGTGTCGAATCGTCTCTCCATCTCGCTGAAGAACGTGCGGGACGTTTTCATCTTCAATCCGTAGACCTTGTTGGGGTCCCGCTTGTAAACGGTGGTCCTCTGGCCTCCGTCCTTTGCCTGTATCATTAAACACAAACACAACTCCTTCATTCGTCAAGTATTGGTAACAAAAACAAGTCTAATTACACCAGAATGATCCATACCTTTCCCTCCCCGGTGCTGATCAGCACATCCACTGCATACACCTCATGCACTTCGAACTCAGCCTTCTCATGGTCCTTTCTGTAAACACACACAGGGATGAGGCCATCTGGCGGTGACAGAGAAAGCATCCGACAGGACGGCGGTTTGCTGAGAAAGCTCACCTCTGCTGGTCTGTTGGGTTCTGAATGATGGTTTTCTCCCCGTCGATCAAATGCTGTTTGAGCTGATGAGACAGCATGCCTGCAGACGAAGGAATAAAATTAGTCGATTGTCTCAGAATTTCATGAAGCAGATCAGTTGAATTTCATATATATATATATATTTTTTTTAGAAGCACCCACCCTCAATTGGGGAGCACTTGAACGACTTGGCGATCTTGTTCCAGGCTTCTGTGACCTGTGTGTTCTAAGGAGAGGGTACAGAGGAGCTGTAAGCACTGATCCTTGAGGTTTAATCAGAGGTATACGGTGCCTTGTACAAGCATTCCTACTCCGTTAACTTCATCATATTAAAGCTACGAACTTCAACGCATTTTCCGGGGATTTTTTTTCCTCACAGACCATCACAAAAAAGAAATAAATAATAAATAAAAAATGTGCCATGAATTTGAATTCATCCCCTAACTCTGACACCCCATGACAAAATCCAGTGCAACCAATTCCTTTCAGTCAAGGTGGCCAAGGAGAGCATTAATCCAAGAAGTCCGAACATTCAGCCTGCTTAGGGGACCTGAAAAAGAAAGCCCTTGTTGAAAGAAGCCACAAGTTACATATAGGACAGAGCAAACATGTGGAAGAAGGTGGTCTGGTGAGACGAATCCAAAAAATGTACTTGTACTTGGATTACATGGTGAGGGAAAGGGGCTGCCACTGAAAAGGTCCAAACACAACATCCCCTATGGGAAACATGGTGGTGGCAGCACCATGCTGTGGGGATGCATTTCTTCATCGGGGACAGGAACGCTGGACAGAGTTGACGGAGCTAAACATAGGGATATCCTGAATAAAAGTCTGTTAGAGGCTCCAAAAACTTAAGACTGGGGTGTTTATTGTCCAGCTCCACAGCTGGGTAATAACCGTAAACATGCGGTCAGAGCCGCAGTTCAGTGGTTTAGATAAAAGCATATTTATGTGTTGGAACGGCCCAGTCAAAGTCCAGAAATATATACAATTGAATCTGTGGCAAGATTTCAAAATGGATGTTCACAGATGCTCACAAAACAATCCGACTGAGCTTGAGGTATTCTGTAGAAAAGGATGGGCAAAAGTCTTAGATGTGTGGATTCCCCGCCAAACAAGTTCAAGGGATATGAATACTTTTGCAAGCATCCACTGCAAGCCGCTGTGTATGAAAGGGAGAGAGTGTTACCTGGTTTCCTGGCTTGACAAGCCGGAGAGCAGCTTCTGCACACAGGTGAGCTGCTTTGATGACATCAGCTTTCCGTCCTGTTACAGGATTTTCCTGAGGAAGACAGAGCAGCCCAGTTAAAAATGGACAAATTTTTACTTAGCTGGTAATGTTGCAACAATGCACGCATGATATAGTCCAACGGCGATAACACACCTTGGTTGCTCCAACAACGAAGCTGTGAGCCACATTTGAGATGAAGCCATCAACATGCACCCCAAGATCACTGCAAACACAGAACAAGAAGACAGGAGGTAAAGAGAGCAATCACTTATCTCTGGCACGGTGGGGTGGTCGAACACTGGCAGCTTACATCTTTACAAGGTCCCCATCTTTCAGTACAACATCAGGGTCACTTTTCAGAGGAGAGAAGTGACATACGCAGTTGTTAACCGACACACAGGTGGGGAAAGCGATGCCTGAGAGAGACAGAAAGCAAACGAGGAAGTTGGGTCTGAGACACCGGTGATAACTCAAGGACATCTAAAGGGAAAATAAGTATTTACCTTTCTTCATGTCTTTTTCCTTCTTGAAGATTTTACCAGTTTCTGCCGCGATGAATTCATCTCCTTTTTGACAGAGGCTGAGCACGGAGACTCCTGCAGCAGCAGCCTCTGCTACTTTCTTCAAAGCCTCTGTAGGACAATACAAAAACCGACAGGGAGCTGAATTAGAGAATGTAAAGCCTAATGAATGGCTTATCTGACAGATACAGCTAAGCAAGGGTGCTTGCGACCCTCGCTCTTTTTCACATTGCGCCATGTCACAGCCACAAACTTCTAAGTACGTTTTTGAGGATTTTATCCGGTTGACTGACACGAAGTAGTGCTTAATTGTGAAGCAGAAGGAAAAGGATTTATAGTTTTAAATTTATTTTTTTGCAGGTAAGACACCAAAAAGTGTGGACACGTTTGTATGCAGCCCACTTGAAATCAGTACTCTGCAAAACCCCCTTTTGCTGCAATTACATCTTTTGCGGTGTGTCTCTACCATCCAGGCATATCTACCGATTGAAACCTTTGCAGATTCTTCCTGAAAAGATGGGATGGAGAGCATCTCCATCCCATCTTGTGTAGCTCTGACCATGTGCCAGAGCTACACCAGATCGTTGTCCTGAATGGAAGGTGAACCCAAGTCTTCATTTTTGCAGCCTCCAACAGGTTTTCATTCAGTATTTCCCTCTATTTAGCTATATCCATCATCCCCTCAACTCTGACTAGCTTCCTTGTCGCTGCTGAAGAAAATAATCCCCACAGAATGATGCTGCCACCACCATGTTTCACAGTGGGGGTGAGGTGTTCAGGGTGTTTGTCATCCGGACACATACAGCATTTCGCATTTAGGCCAAAAAGCGCCCGACTGAAATTTGTCCTGTTAACAGATTTTCTTTAATTAATAATTAGTTGATTCTTAAAGACAGTTGGTTGCACTGGATCTTATATAAGGTATCAGAGAAAAGTAGGTTGAATAGCAATGCACAGCACCCTTTTCAGATTTTAAAAAACAATTTTGAAAACCATGTATTATTTTCCTTCCACCTTACAATTTTGTACTTGCTTTGATCACACAAAATCCCAACAAAAAACACGGTTTGCAACTGTAGCGGGAAAAGAAATGTGAAATGTGTATCACGTGTGTCCTTAAATCAAATGTAATATATTAGGGTAAAAAAACTGATTGAATAAGCAACAGTTTTAGATATACAACAGCTGGTTTGAGGCTTAAGCTTCTGACACGATCCTACACTATCCTTTTGGTTCTGATTATTGTAAAATTAAGTTTGCAAAGAAGCCAGCTGGTTTATACAATAATAAGCAGATTGATAGAGTCCTTACAAGGACACGCAGTCTGTTACATGAAAAATCACAACTATGTCATTTCCAACCTCTCTACTGGACTACAGTTTTTTTCTGGGGATAAAAACAAATAACTAAAAAGCTGCTCTATATTAATTATTTTTTTATCCATTTTTTATTTTTATTTAATTAGGCTGTCATTTAAACTAAAAAAACTTTTTACCGTGGGAGTCTTGGCTAAGAGACAATTTTTTAAAAATTACCTCAACATTATTATTACATTTTATTTATGTGAAGGTTTAAGTGGAGTGAGAGCAGGTTCAGATTCTGTCAATCTGACTAGATGGTTGCAAATGGAAACAAGTGGGTCCAAAAAAAGTTAAATGGCAAGCTTATAAATAAAATTCAGACAAAACAGCCTTGATACTTTTCCAGTCTAAAATAAATAAATATTTAAATAAATAAATAGGAGTAATTATCATCTCTTTAGTACGCCGCATTTAAATGTAACCTGAATAGATTTGATTTAGCAGCAGGTTTCCATTTAAAGTCCTGCTACATTGGTCAACCATTGAGGTTTCATTGTTAACTGATAGTTTAGCGGTTCCTGCTAGCTGCTAACCAGTTAGCTCAGCCATGAAGCTAGCAGCCGAGCTCACGGAGCTAGATTCAATTTAACGGACCTCAGATACCAGAGTGATAACATCTGCGTCACTGTTTAGCGACCACCGTTTTCTTTTCTTCTGTTTTTGTTACAAGCATTAGCTTTCTTCCTAATATAACCCAATCCTGGTCTTTTTTGCTGCGGCACATGGCACAGCTGCTTGGTCCTGGATAGCTGACACTGCTAACTAACGTCACACGGGTACTTATAAACCGATCAGTTTAAAGCTGTTCTTTTTTCCTCTTACGGTTTGCGATCTCTGCTCCCATCTTGTACTTGGTGACCACCAGGTCCTCGGCGATGGTCTGCTCTTGTGTCTCATCATCTCCAGACATGTTGGCTGTGTGCTGACCACGAACTCAGACTAACTTTTTTCTTTCTCCGGTGGTTGTCAGTCAGCCAGACACAGAATAGACCACGCTGCTTCCGCGCCGCTACACGCGACGCACCAGTGATGTGCAAGAAAAAGCGCCCCAGTCAGAGAACGCACCATCGGACGCGCCATGAACGCACCACCGCACTTGGTTTTCACTAAAAGTCAATAGGAATCAACAGTAGCAAAGCACTTAGTTCTCTAAAGGACATAATTGCTAATATTTATCTTTTTAAGATAAATGGATATATGTGTAGGGGCTAATTTCTACAGTTTTCAGTCGCAGCTACGAATTAACATAATTTAACAGTGTCAGTCAACGAAAAATAATGTTATTGAAGCAACATAAGAATTTCACTGTCTGATGTTTCAACTCATTTATTACTAAATACAAGTCCCTTACATATGTTTTCCACCACCAGGGGAGCTTTTAAAAACAGGGGTGCTTTTTGGGGCACAGCACCAGATCCCGCCCGCTGCCAAAGGCTCACTCCGCAGTCAAGAGAGTTCACGTCTATTATGGGGCGTCACACTCTAAACTGGCCCAGGAGATGAGTAAACGTACACCATTGCTCGGTTAATTTGTACAGGGAAGTCGCTTTTTCTGAGCTCAATGTCGGAAAAAAAAAACTATAATCTAAACAGAAACAAACCAACACTGAATTCCGAATTCTGAGTTAAAAAGTTGGATGTCTCTCAGTTGCAGGCTCTGCTGAGCACAAAACGTGCTGAAAGTTGACGGAATAAACTGTTTATATGTAGTTATAACTGTTTGTATTCATTTCACGTTTTCAGTGCAATTTGTGTTCGATTAATTTACTGTGAGGGGTGTTTTTGAATTGTGTTTTGTACTTTTTTTGGCATGCCATCTTTTATATTTGTGAAGACACAAACAACAAATCAAATTTTCCAGAAAAGTTGCGGTTCTAGACCAAATTTACCAGTGGGGGCACAGAACAAAAGAATAAAAAAAAGGGGAAATATTTAATTGTTTAACATATTAAGTGAGCCACAGAACCTGCAGCTGCAATTTACAGACCAGTGCATATTATCCTAAAAAAATAATGTAGTGTTATGTCTTCAGTACAGGGGCCATAACAGGGGCCAGGACTAGTTCTAGAGGGGCACTGGCCCCTGTTGGCCCCTCTCTAGAACTGCCCATGGACAGAATACATAAATTAATTACTACTAGAAGCATTTTACTGAAACAATTTTTTTTCAATAGGTACACTTCATATGTAGAAAAGATTTGTAGAAAGAGTATTAATCTCAGGGAAATACAGCGTAATTAGACAAATAAAGTGGAAAGTAAGTGGAAAATACACATATTGATGTAATGTATTGAAAAGTTGGATTTGAAACAAAAAAGGGAAAAGTGCGACCTTATTGAGATCATCCTAGATCTCAGCCTCACATAATGTCATGCTCTCCTGTTCAGAATGCCACTAAACACAAGCTGATGGTGCTTGTTATGGTTTTGAAGACTCGAGCACAATTTAAACCAGTGAATTAGTCGGGATCTATACAAAATAATTGTTTTTATTGTTTTTCAACTAAGGTGAAGACAATGAGCACATTTATTGTACACACATATGTGATACAAATGATTAGATATTTGCAAAACCATGAAATAAAAAACAAATCACGTAATTATAAAGTACAGAAGGAGGTTTCTAATTGTAAGACATAATTAGCCAGTATAAAAAAGAAGAAAAACAAAAACAAACACCAAACAAACATTTAGAGCCCTTAACTAAAGATGATAAGCCTCTAAATACTATTTGTTTACCTAAATTATCACAGTAAAAAACATTGAAGTAAAAAAAATAAGTTCTTTTGTTTTCAAATAAAACCAAAAAAGATCTTGGATTTCTAAGATAAAAAATCGTAGAAAACGACCAAATTTGACAGAATCTTGCATCTGTTCCTATTTTGCTGTCCCAGTCCGACTGATTATGTGCGTACAGCATCTGGTTTGAGGAACAGCCTGCTGTGCCAGTAGTCTGGGTTGTCAAACGATGTGTTGCTGCCAGGCTCCCCGATGCCAGCACACACCTTGATGTATTCCCCGATCCCCGCACACCTGCCACTGTCCTTCTCTTCGGGAACAGCCCTCGCCTTTGCTGGGAGGTTCTCATATTCTGCGTGCCCCCACTCACAGGGCACCTCTCCAAATCCGCTCATCTCCTCGTACTCCTCCATCTTATCATTTCCAGCTGTCAGCACATCTGGCCCAGGCACAACCCTACTGCTCAGATCCTCCTGAACTCCGGCTTGTTTATTTGTGTGGAAAATGTCCGTTTCTTCTTCTCCCTTTTTCTCTTTGACCAAACCCCCCGCTCTTTGATCTGTCTTCTCTCCAGTCGTTAAAGATGTTTGACTCCCACTTCTCTCCAATTCTGGCTCACCTCCTTCTGAAGAGTCAGAGTGTCTGATATCCATATATTCATACCTACAAATCTCTCGCCCTACTTCTGTTTTATGATCCATGGATTTCATCTCCCTCCTGCAGTTGAGCTGATCTTTCTCCATCGTGTCTCTTTGCTTTGTTGGTGCTCCTTCACAAGCCTTGTGTATTTGATTACTTTTTGCACCTGAAAGTAGAGTTTCAGGTAGCTCCATGGCGGTTGAAGAAGTTAGAGTTATGACTTTCTGACAAAGTGTAACCATAGCATCGTCTCCATGTAATGAGATGCTGCAAGCTGAACAGGGAGGAACACCAGATTCGGTGCTCATCGGTTCATATTCCTGGGAGGGCTTTACTGCTGTGAGAAGCAGATTATTTTTCCTCTTTGAGTTTCTTTTGCCAGAACGGGTTATTCTGGACACTGTGAGCCAAAAAGACAGAAAACAGAGGTATAGTGTTGTTCAGGCTGTTACTCAATAGCAGCATTGATAAGTTGACAAAAATAATAACACATATACAGGTGCATCTTAATAAATTAGAATATCAATGAAAAGTTCATTTATTTCTGCAATTTGATTCAAAAAAGTAGATATAGATTAATTAAAGACAGACAGATATATTTTATTTGTTTATTTCTGTTAAGTGTGATGATTATGGCTTACAGCTAATGAAAACCCAAACAGTTCCTGCAAAAATTTGAATTTTACATTGAACCAATAAAAAAAAGGATTTTATAATATAGAAATGTTGCCTACTGAAAAGTATGTATTTATACTGTACAGTAAGTGCAGTGAAATACTTGGCCAGGGCTCCTTTTCCATGAAGTATAAAGGAAGCACAATGTGCACTAAAGTAAAGAAAGCACAGTGGACCAACACCAGCAGGTGACATGGCTCACCAGATCATCACTGACACTGGAAACTTTACACTGAAAAAATTATTTTGAAAAGAGAACTTCAGTCCTTTTTCTACTTAGCGCAGATAAGACACTTCGTGAATCTGCCCCAAACTCTTAAATATGCTTTACTTCACACTCCTCACAAGGCTATTCCTGATGCTTGTACAACTTTTTCTTCCACACTTTTTCCTTCCACGCAATTTTCATTAAAATGCTTGAATACAGCACTCTTTGAACAGGCAGCTTCCTATGCAATGATCTTTATGAGTTACCCTCCGTGTGGGGGATGCTAATGACCTTCTGCTGGACATCTATCAAATCAACTGCCTTCCCTGTGATACTTTAGGATATTACATATATATTTATAACATTTCTGTAATTAGTCACTGGCTTTAATGAATCTCTGTAAAAATGATTTTTAACTCTTAAATTAATTTACTGAAATAAAGTAACTTTCATTTGTTGATGTGATAGTGTAGAAGAAAAAGCTATTTATCTCCTGTTCTTCTGGACATAACCTACCTCTTTCTGGCGTTCCAGGTGACCCAGGCAACACATAGCCATAGTGGTCCAACTCCTCATCTTCCTCTGCCGTCCACACCTTGTAAGACGACGGACTCGAGGCACTGGAAAGCTTTCTGTGATGACTTACAGCTAAACGAGGGCTGCCTCTCTCTGAGCCTAGCCTTGCCCGGTGAAGGCTTGCAGTCCGTAAGCCTTCTGCCTCCCTGTCATTTCCTCTGACCTCTGACCGTTCAGGCAGCGTCTGCACAGAGCTCAGACGAGACCTGTGAAACCACAACTGAAGCAAAAAATAGCAAAGACTGAATATATAAATCACTGAGGTGTGTTTTACTTAATGGGTATTAATTCACTTGTAATCTTGATCAACATTTCTGAAGGTCTGCTAACTAGACCTTCTGATTTTGGTGGGGTTTCTTTCACTCATCTTCAATCCACTGAGTGTACCTGACCATGGCAGATTATTGTGCGGTGCATTAACAAATAAGGAAAGTGGACAGATGAAGGACAAAACAATAAGTGTCAGGCCTAAAAAAACAGAAAGCCAATAAGAAATAGGATTTTAAAAAATCCAGAAAAATCCCCCAAGACAGGACCTGAAAGATCTACCATCTTTCTACTTTCCTTTTTTCCATAATCATTTCTTGTAACTCCAAGTTTTCAGCCTTTAAAATACACTTGTTAATGCTAAAATACTATTTTATGTTTTTCATACATTTGCTGACAGAGATGGAACTCTTTGAAACTGCTGGATGTAAAAGCAACACTATTTGGGTCAAACATAGACCAATTCAGGCCTGAGTTGCTTTGACCAGAAGCTTTAACAAGGTTGGGTCATGGGCCCAATCTAAGATTCTGGGATAGGTTTTCCATCTCCATAAATTGTGTTAAAGTGAGAAATGTCAAATGTTGAGGCTATCAAAAAATTGAATAAAGCTGCACAATATGTCAAATCGCAATCGTCATCACAATAGTAATGATTGCAATATCACACCGCAAATGACTGCTTGGGTGCAATATCTGGGTGGATGTCACTCTTCAAGCAGAAAGCATGCTCATGCATTGTCTGCATTCTGCTCATTCATTGTGTTTGTGACTAAATAGATAAACCCTGTGCCCAGTCGTGAGACTTTTTAGTTTAGATCTTCTCTTGTTTCTTTACTTAATTAATCACTGAAGTGTATTACTCAGATTATTAACAATTTAATTTTCAATATATGTATGAATATTGTGATTATGAGAATAAATATAGTTTTATAACATATATTTTTTATAACATATTCCATTATTGATTTCTAAAATGTTGCAGACAAATAAATATATTTTTTTAACAAGACAGAAACAATTTTTGATACATACACATAGTTATTTAAATTATTCAATAAAAACATGTATTGGTCAAGGTAATATCCAATTTCTACACTGTATTAAATATTGCCTGTCTGTACTGGCTCTATGACCCATTCTTTGGTCCAACCTGTGAATGTTGATGCTAGCTTGTGGCAGCTAGCTACTGAGGGGGTAAAAGGCTAATGTTATCTTAAGTGAAACAACTTACTCTCCACTGTAAACAAAAGTCATTAAGGCAACTGACTGACATAATTTTAGCATCTTTCTTGTGTATCCTGTGTAAGACTTTAATTTAAGTCTGGTCAGAATAGTATAGAATAGAATTGAGTAGAATATCTTTTATCCTTATTTGTTGTTGTGACAGTGTACAGGTATATTTGAGGCACCATTCTTCAAGCAGTCAAGTCAAAACCAAGTCCTTTTACATGTTCAGAATGGTCTTTGTAGAGTGATGAGGCTCCTTTTATTCAGTTATGTAACCCAGCAAACAGGGTCACAATTTTTCATCCAGTGTTTTTTTTTTTTAAATACCCAGTTTCATCCTTAGCTTAAACCCAACATCTGGGTTTAAGAAAAGTCCCAGCAGTTTTTAACTTTGTAAGGGATGACAACAGACTATTGGACAATAAAGGAATTAACACCACTTTACTGGAAAAATAAAGTGAGGATTTCAGTGTTTGTCACACCTGACGAGTGCTGTCTCCTGGACTTGGGGTCATTGGCAGGTATCCAGTCAGCCCAGCCTGAGATGCACCACTCTGAAAAAACATGCCGTTCACTCAGAGTGTCAATGATCCAAAATCAGTCTATCATACTAATGTAAGTAATAAGCCCAAATGTTTTTATTACCCTGCAGGAATTTATCCTTGAACGAGAGAGACTCCATGATGGAGAGTGCTGAAGAGGAGGCGTAGTAAAGCCGTCGTCCTGTCCCTCCTCATTTGAGTCTTCTAGATCTGCATTCAGAAGTCCTCGCTCTGACTCTCTTCGATGGATCTCTCCAGGGGGAGCGT
Source organism: Crenichthys baileyi (assembly GCA_036173005.1). Taxonomy (NCBI): domain Eukaryota; kingdom Metazoa; phylum Chordata; class Actinopteri; order Cyprinodontiformes; family Goodeidae; genus Crenichthys; species Crenichthys baileyi. The sequence goes on from JAHHUM010002490.1 coordinate 24,357, forward strand.
CTTCCCCCTCCTGCAGTAAAGTAACAATCGAGGAGCCATTTTTAAGATGACAAATCAGGACTAAATAAAAAAGCTGTTAAACAAGAAACCAAATTATCTGCACCTTGATGACAAGATATCTTTGTGGATCTCTTGCCATCCGAGTAAAATCACTTGCTAGCTCTTTGAAGGTTGGCCTCACGTTCTCGTCAATCATCCAGCCTAAACCAAAACAAAGGCAACACATAGTTCGTTCGTAGAGGATTATATATGTGCAGTCTGTAGTTGGGTGCAATGACGAGAAAGTGTCAATGTGTTTATGTCCACACATAGTGATGTCGTGGCTCACATTTAACCATGACCATGTAGACATCAATGGTGCAGATGTGGGGCTGTGACAGACGCTCGCCCTTCTCCAAAAGGCTCGGCACTTTCTGAGGCTGCACAGACACGTACGGCTCTGCTCCAAAGGACATCATCTCCCACACTGTCACTCCTGTCCAAGAGCGAAAACCCCACTTTAAATGTCCCTTCCTGAAATTCACAGACAATCAAAATCTACAGGGAACACTTCATATGACAATCAAGCTTCTTACCATAGCTCCAAACATCACTTTGATGAGTGTATCTTCGAAACAAGATGCTCTCAAGTGCCATCCACTTTATAGGTGTCTGAATAGAGAGAAGAGAAATGCACATTGCTTGAATGCACAAAAAATATATATTTTACGAGTGATCTCAAACTGAACCAGCAGTAGCAACCTTTGTGTCTGTGTAGACATATTTCTTGTCATCTGGATGAAGGAGATCTGCCACACCGTAGTCCGAGATCTGGACCTGATAGTCGTTCTTAAGCAGGATGTTGCGGGCAGCCAGATTCCTGTGGACCATGCAGTGTTCCTCCAGGTAGAACATACCCTGAGACACAAACATTTGTACTCTAAATGCAATCCTAAATCTTAGTTATAGCATTTTTTGCTCCTCAGAGGAATTCCAGGTATACTTACCTTAGCGATCTGCACACACCAGTTAAGCAGGCGCTGGGGATTCAGGCTGCTCTTATGCTGTCTGATGTGCTCCAGCAAGGAGCCACGGGAACTGAGCTGGGTCACTAGCTGGAGACTGGGACCAGGACAGATTCCCAGCAGCCTAACAATGTAGGGGTGGTCCAGGCTGCCCATGGACAACATATGCTGCAAATTGAGGAAGCACATTTGAGACATCTACTGACATTGTGGTTAATCAATAGAAAACGAGCATTACTGTCTCCTTCATGGAGTAACATGAACATTAAGTTCTATTGATGGTATTTATATAATTATTTAAATGTTTTATGTCAGTGAGACTCACATCATTGATCTCAGTAAAGGTTTGTCGACCTGAGCTGTCCTGGATCGTCTTTATTGCCACAGGGATCTTGACCGTCTCTCCCTCTGGGGTCCAAAAACCCTTAAACACACATATATTTTAGATCATGGTAACTGCACGCATATTAACTGATAACAAGAGAAAGAGAAAACGATTAATACCTTGTGCACAGTACCAAAAACGCCATAGCCAAGGAGCTTGATCTTTCTCAGCTCCGAAGGTCTCAGAACACGAGCATGAACCTTAGTGCCTTTCTCTCCAGGACCCAGCGGCTCAAAGTTCTGTCAAAACCACAGCAATTATTCCCAGCTGAATCTTACAGTGCCTTGCAAAAGTAATAATATCCCTTGAACCTTGAACAACCACAAACTTTGGGGCATTTTATTAGGATTTTATTATAGATAGAGAAATACAAAGCAATGCATAACTATAAAGTTAAAGGAAAACAAAATAGGCTTTTCACAGTTTTTTTTACAAATAAGAGTATAGCATAGCTACACATCGTGCAAGACGTGGCCATCCACCTAAACTAATAGTCTGGGAAAGGAAAGTATTAATCAAAGAAGCAGTTGAGAGGCCCATGATAACTCTGGAGGAGCTGCAGAGATTGACATTTCAGGTAGCAGTCTCTCTTGACTATTAGTCATACCCTCCGCAAATCTGGTCTCTGTAGAAGCGTGGGAAGATTTTATAATTGTTCCCATGCCAAGAAAGCCAAAAGAATTGTGCTCTGCAGCTTCCAATAAACCATACAGAGGACACAGCAAACAAGTGAAAGAAGAAGCATTGAGATGAGACTAAAATTGAACTTTTTGCAAATCGCTTTCTGCAAAACGCTATGAGCTGGAGAATGAACACCCTACACGCCACCATCTTAACTGTGAAAAATGGTAGTGGCGGCATCATGCTTTGGGGATACCTTTCTTCAGCAGAGACAGGGAAGTTGCTTAGAGTTGGATGTTTCTGAATGCATGGAAGAAACATGTTGGAGGCTCACCATAAACATACACCCTGAGCTACAATGGGATCATTTATAATAAATTATGTTGATGTGCTAGAACGTTCCAGACCAAAATTAAACAGAGAATTCTTGGTGAAAAAACACTCAGAGGACTTGAACATTGGTGTTCGCAGACACTAAACATCAAATCTGATTGAGCTATCTTATTTCAATGTCCGATGTACTTTAAATTGTAATTTGTGGTTGCTACGTAAAGAAATGTAAATATTTTCAAGAAGTGTAAATATTTTTGCATGACACTGGTAAAAGCAAATGTGTGTGACAGTCTTTATGTTATGGTGTTTAAAGACTAACCTCTCCACTCTCCAGGTATCTTCTCATGGCTCTCTTGCGACGGATGGCGAGGCCTCGGTGGTACAGCACTCCCAGGAAGAACAACCCGAGGCAGAAAATCAAACAAGCTGGAACTGCCAAAGCAATACCTGTGATCTGACCGCTGCAGAGGGAAGCATAGAGTGTACAAGCTGTTTAAAAAGTATAAAGAGATGCTTCAGCAGAAATACAACCAGAAATCAGAAAATAAGATAAAACGAATGAATCATTATATTAAATTCTGCATGGTAGTGCACTTGGTAGCACTGTTGCGTTGCAGCAAGAAGGTGCTGGGTTCGACTCCTGGCCGGGGGTTTTTCTGCATGGAGTTTGCATGTTCTCCCCGTGTATGCGTGGGTCTCTCACCGGGTACTCCGGCTTCCTCCCTCCAAAAACATGACTGTTAGGTTGATTGGTTTCTCTAAATTGCCCTTAAGTGTGAGTGAGTGTGTGTGTGTGGTTGTTCGTCCTGTGTTTCTGTGTTGCCCTGCAGTGGATTGACGACCTGTCCAGGGTGTACCCTGCCTCTCGCCCTTAGACTGCTGGAGATGGGCACCAGCTTCCCTGCGACGCCACTGACTGATGACTATATTAAATACTGAAACATTTTTCTGATTATTTTCTCCATAAATTATTAATAATAAAAGTAAAACAAATAGAAATAAAAGAATAAAAGAAATAAGCTTTTTTTAGTACACATATATGAAATTGACGTTCGTTGGATGAAATGTTGATGGCTGAGTATTAACTGGCAAAGTGTGAACTGATCCAGGGTAAAGCCACAGATGGTTTTTAATATAGCCCATAGGGGCAGTTGCCCAGAGCAGCATTAGAAGGGAGAGTACAAATACCAGATTAAAAAAAATATACCTTATCTGTCAGTGGTGCCATGAACAGGTTTTCTATTGCTTTTATGCATGTTTAGTCAATGGGGAGCTGACACCCCTCTGTATAGATTGGTTGTTACCTGTTTGCTGCTGATAATAGACATGTGTATGTTACTTGTCTTCTGAATTATAATAGGGTACTTTGTGAGTTTTTCCAAAAGTGTTTTTTTGTTTGTTTTGTGAGTAGGGTCACATCAGAGAGCTAAAAACACTTTGTGAAAGGGAATGAAGAGGGTTGCTAAATTATATACATTGTGGCCCACCAAAGCAACAATAATAAAAGATAAAATCCTCAACCTCAAAGTGAGCATAACAAAATTAGCCTTTTAAATTGACCAAGCAACAAGCCTACAATCATAGTTTAAGGGTCCCACACATTGCAGTGCAGTGTTTTATATCCACCATCAGAGGGAAACACTCACCTGCTAACTGACATCCTTGCTGTCTCTAAACAGTCATTCAACTCTGGGCCGAGACATCTGAAACACAAAATAGTAAGATTATTCTGAACCGAAGCGGATTCCATGAATGTGACACATTATCGCATGAATGAAAACAAACATATACACACACTGATGTTTTAACCTCAGCCTCACCCCTGTGTGCAGTTGGGGTGACATGGTTCACAACGACCCTCTTTGTTGGGGTATTTGAAAATAAGTCCTCTGTGTCCATCATTTACTCCCGAGGGACAAGAGGACATGCAGTAGGGATCATCTTGAAGATTGGTGCATGCCACACAATCATCTGCCCCCTTTAGGAGAAAAAGGTATGAGAGAAATGATGAGAGTGAATCAAGCTCTGAGGAAAAGATAGAATAAAACCAGCTGTAGTGGTATTTGAAATCTAAAAGGTAAAAAACTAAGACGAATCAGAGAATCAGCAATTATAAACATATTTAAGGTGCACAGCACAGAATTTCCTAGTACACATTTTTTTTTTTTAAAAACAAATACAAATACCTACTTTCAAAGACTTGTTTTTTCCTCTACAGAGAAAGAGGCATGAAAAAAAACTTCAATTGAAACTTCGATTGAACAACACTTTCCAAAGGGCAATAATTATACAGGCATTATACAAAGCCCAGTCCACATTATCAATTTAAGATTAAAGCACAGATTACCGCTCCTGTGCAGCTGATTTTCCCCTTCTGTGGCTTGCACTCTGGATGACAAGCGACACACTCTCCATCAGATCTGGCAAATTCCCTAGTGGTTCTGCAAACACAACATTATTAGAACATGTGCAACCTCATTAATAGGTACACATGAGCAGCAGTAGCCACAGGGATGTCAACTCAAAACCGCTGACCCAGATAAAAAATGACAGCTTTCCACACATGTGCCGTGGCGGCTGTAGTTCCTACAGGTGAGACACTGGTCAGGACCAGGGCCCCAGCAGCCTGAGTCTGAGCACAGAGGATCACACATATGTCCTTCTGCAACTGCACACAAAAACAGAACAGACCATTAGATACCTGCTGGCTTACAGCTCAACCTTTTCTTTCCTCAAGACAGTATATGACTGCAAAAGAGTGTAACATACAGCGGATCTTAAATGTGTACACACCCCTGTTAAAGTGAAGGGTTTCTCCATGCAAAAGCATGAGACCATGAAATAAATGTTAACTATTTTCACTTTTATTGTGTCATATATTCTATGCAATTGAAATAAAAAGCAAAACAAATCTGATGTAGAAAATAATGTTAAAAATAAACAAAATATGCAAGTATGCAAGATCTTAAACTGCTTTGAGTCTTCTTTGGTTGGAGTCTTTTTATTATGTCACTTGATTTGGCCAATATTTACCAACTGTGCCTTGCATCCATCTATCTCTTCAAGTCACCCTCACAGATTGTTTGTCAGATATTTCTGGACTTTATCTAGACCATTCCAAAACTCAAATTTTCTTCTGGTGAAGCCATTTTTTTTTTTAATTTAGATAGATGCTATGACTCACAATGACAATGCAAAATGAAATCCCTCATTATCTTTAGTTTTCTAGCAGACACCTGAATGTTTTTGTTGAATACTGACAGGTTTTTGGAACGATTCATAATTTTATCCCCCTTCTACTATCAACTGAGTACCATCTGAAGAAAGGTAACCCCAGATCCTGATGCTGCCACCACTATGTTTCAGCATCGAAAGGTTCAACAATATACTAAGCTAAGATGTGAGCAGTATGCAACCAGGTTGTTTTTGTATTGTCCCTCTCAGCTGAACTTCATGTGATTTATGTCTCACTAAAAGTGTAAAACATTTACAAATGATTTATTATGATCTCAGGTTTTTAAACAAAACCCTGCAATTTTGACAAGGATACGTACACTTTTAAAAACTACTCTATCTATATATATCTATATCTATAAATCAAATGCTGGTTATATTCCATGCTTTACAGAAAGCATTCCAGGAGAAGCTCGTCTCACCACACTCTGCAAGCAGCTTGTTGTTGCTGAGGTTGTTGACTTGTACTCTGTGGCCTCTGAACAGCTGTGTCCAGTTCATGGTGTGGTGATAACAGAGGTTGGCATTCTGACTGATGTACACGCTGCCGTCATTGATATGCCGGAGAGAACGCAGCCCGAGGGAGGTAAGAGTGGGGATACGCATCACCATCAGAGAGTATCGCCTTTTTGTTTGGGAAATGGAGGATACACACAGAGGGTGGTTAGCTTAGAAAACCTCTCAAAGAAAAAGAGTTAGAGCACTGCTGAGTTGTCTATATTACGTTTTAGTCTGGATTTGTACCTATTCACTACTGTGTAGCACAGGACAAGTGTAGACAGTGTTAGAATAAATTAGCTAAACAAAGAGAAGATTTGACTGGAGCTGTTACCACAAAGCAGTTTATGTGTTGTTTTTTATACAGATTGGTTTTAGTTTGACAGAGAAATATCAGATCTAAGAGCAGCACAATGAATTTTTATGCAGTTTAATTTAATTACATGCAATATGGTCCTCTTAACAGACTGTTAAAATCATAAAATCATCCTTACTTGTGGAGCGACCTCCCTTGAATCGTCGTGAGGCTTGAAAAAACTGAGAGATCTTTTAGCTCCTTCGGCCACGACTGGATGTTAAGAATATCTGAGAATGCAAACATTACAGTGCAGTATGACTTTATGTATGTATTGCAGGCCAATTGACAATCTTTTAAATCCTGTCTTAAGTTATATATTTTACTGAAAACCTTCTATTCCACAGGGCAAATCACAGTAATCCATTGTGATAATTTTGGATGCAGAGTTTTTGCCATCTATTCTGCTGTTCGGTGTTTTTTTTAACATGGACTCACAAACATTCAGATTAGCGAATGTGAAATAAGCCATCAGTTGCCCAAAAGTCATTTCAGTGGCTGTTGTGACTGTTGGGAAAGTATCACAATCTTTGCTTTGTTTGTATCCCATTGCTCTAAGGTATTTTTAAAAATATTTTTGGTTCTGATAAACGTTAAAAACCTTGCTTTAGAGGTGCTTGGATGTTGAACTTGTTGGTGCAACAATGAGCCGGGGGTACACAATGGACAGGTTGCCAGTCCACCACAGGGTAACACAGGCCCGAACACCCAGAGAGAAACCATGCATAGTTGGGGAGAACATGCAAACTCCATGCCGGAAGACCCCCGGTTAGGATTTGAACCCAGAACCTTCATACTGCAAGGCAGCAATGCTACCATCTTCACCACCAAGCACCTCTTTTACTATCAAAGTCAAAAAATAAAATCGACAGCACCCAGCTGCCCCAAGACGTCTCCTAATTAGAACATAGAGTCAACATGTTCATAATTACATCTCAGTATAAATCCAGCTGTTCTGAAAGACCTTTGAGGCTTGGTGGAGAAAATTGTTCAACAAACAGTATCATGAAGACCAAGAAACACACCAAACAGGTCTCAGCTGCTAACCTGCCAAGACATGGCCGCTCACCTGGACTGCCAAGCAAGGACAGTATTAATAAGAGAAGAAGCCAAGAGGTCTCTGGAGGAGCTGTGGAGCACATTTTTTGGCCTAAATGCAACATGTTTTGTGTGGTGGAAACGTGCACACATCATCCTTAAAGTGAAACACCTTAGTGGCAGCATCATGCTGTGGGGTTGCTTTTCTTTAGCAAGTTAAGGGAAGCTGGTCAGAGTTTGTGGGAAGGGATTTATTGGTAGAAGGCCTGTCAGAAGCAGCAAAATACTTGAGACTGCTGTTTCTGTGAGGAAGTAGAGGTTCCCTAAACATGCACATAATCTCTATCCAGTCTGACAGAGCTTTAGTCATTTTGCAAAGAAGAATGGGCAAACATTTGTATTTATATTTACATAGCTGGTAAAGACAAACCCTAAAAGACTTGCAGTTGTAACTGAGGAGAAAGGTGGTTCTAGAAAATAAGAATTCAGGGGGACTGAATTCAAATGCAAGACACACTTAGAATGTTTATTTGTAAAAATCTTTGTGAAAACCATGCATCATTTTCCTTTCACTTCACAATTTAACTTCCTTTATGTTGGTCATTGAAATAAAATCCCTATAAAATACATTCGAACTAGATTTGCACAAAACACAAAACAACTTGTTCATTTATACTACCTGTTATTTCCCGCACGGTGCGGAACACCTCCAACTTTTTGGCATCGAGTGGTGGGATTCTTTTAAAATCATCTCTGTGAAGAACAGGAAACAACACATGAACATGCAAACTGTCTTGTATTAGGCTTGTAGATTCTCCAGCGTAAGTAGAGTTACCCAAGAATCCCTGTGACCAGGAAATGAAGGCTGCCCTGGATATTGGTGCAATTAATAAAGCTGTCAATGTTGCTAGAATCCACCGTCTGTCTGTGTTCGTTGCCGGTGCCTTCGCACACTGCAGGGATGATTCAACCCATCATTAGCTTTGATCACAGACACTATATTCTGGGGAAGGTTAAAGGGCGCTTTAGTGTCCACCTTTCGGGCAGAATCCACTGCAGAGCTCACAGTGCCTCTGGCCCTCCCTCTCCACCTCCATCTTGTCTGGAGGACAGACGCTCACGCAAGAGCTGCCGTCCACCACAAAATGAGCTATGGACAAAAATGCATGAACCAGATGTAACAAAGCCAATGAAACACTAGCTTTTATAGGATCATGTAACATTAAAGAAGACCCGAAGAGTATTATATACTTAAACATTGCCTGGATTACTTACTGGGACACTGAGAAACACAGATTGAGCCAAACTGGTACTTTGCATTGGGATTGGTCTCCATTTGAAATGTCTGTTTGTTGTAAATGAGGGTCTGAGGACACTGAGGCACACAGGCTCCTGAATCATTGAAATGACGACATGCCTGAGCAGGTACACACAAGGAGAAAAATACATTAGACTTATTTGCATTAGAGTCTTATAAGGGCTGATTTTAATGTGTCAATGCATATGAAATGATTAACCATTTCTTGAATATCTGTTTTGGATGTAATGCCAAATCAAAACAATCAAACAAATTTTATGGCATTTCATTGTATAACTAGAAGCATACAACAAAATGAGACTGTGTTTCTCAGATCTACAACCTCCTCCCTGTACATTAATTCATCATTCTCATTAAGGAGTTCCTCTACTTTTCTATAATCCACAAATTTATTGATCCGGTTTTCCTCAGGTGTTGATGCATATATATGTGTTATCAGTTTGAACAGCTATGGACTATGCATATAACCTTGAGGGACTCAATCCACTGTTGTGGATAGACTATGGCCTCACAGTCAGCATGTTCCAAACTCAGGGAGAAGATTGTTAATTAGTCTTTGGAGAATTGTATATTATATTAAACACAAGGCTACAATCCCTTTAAAGCGTTCTGGCATACATATCTTTATTGTCCACACGAGTAAGCATTTTAATGCGGGATGATGGACGTTACATCCTCGGTGGGGCTTCATCATTACTGGGGCCAATGCAATTGGGTGGTAGTCATTCAAGCAGGACACGACCAGTAGTTTTGCTACTACGTTGAGGTTTTAAGTGTCTGGGGACAATATCTCGACTGAGGGAAACAGGAAACATGTATGCATCATTTGAGTTCTTTTCTACATTATTAAAATTGCTTGTTCACTTTTTTGGTGTGGGTAAATGTACAGGGCAGAATATATTCATAGGTAAATGGCAGGCAACAATGTGCAAAAAACGCACAGTGACTTAGTGTGTTATTAGTGTGCTATCAAGCAACATACAGTGCTATGAAGTATATGCACCCTAACATATCTCTTCTGTTTTTGCTCTGTTGTCCCTCTTAAAGGTTGTCGTCCGTCCCCCAACACCCCAACGTGGAACTTTTTATAAGATGTGTGTCCATCACAACGGATGTCACAGTCAGACATAGTGATGGTGATGTGATAGTAGCTACTGCTTTGCTGTTTTAGGACCTATGCAACTTCCTGTAATTGATGGAACTATGAATCATTCTCTCTAGTAGCAGGATAATTTCTGATGGAGTGTCTGGCCAACAGTTTGTAAACTTAAGCCCATTTCAGTTATGCAGCAAGCAGGACAACAATCCATGGCAAACTAGCAAATCCCCCTCTTAATGGCTAAAATAGAATAAGTAAGGGTTTTAAGTGGCCTAGTCAAAGTCCAGACTTAAATCCAATGGAAATGCTTTGGCATGACCTTAAACATACTTGAAAACAGGCCAAAGTTCCTCCATTGTGATATAAAAGACCTGGCAGATATCCCAAATGCTTGATGGCAGCTGTTGCCACCTAACTGGGCACAACATGTAATTGCATTTAGAAGGCAGTTACTTTTTCACATAGGGCAGGTTGGCCTGGAAAGCTTTTTCCCCTTAGTGAAAGTGAAATTTGAACACATCAATTCAAAACTGCAGTTTGTATTTACTCAGGTTTTCTTTGTCTGATTTTGAAATTTGTTTGATGATCTTAAACATGTACGAATGATAAAAAAAGCAAAATCAGAGGAAATCGGTAAGGGTGGGAAGTACTTTTCACAGCACTGTTGAGACCCTTTCACTGTCATTGTTTAGGGCTGTTGATCTGTTTTTTATCTTTTGATACTGTCTGAATTGCCGAGCTGTTGTTGAGAAGCCACAGCAGCAAACTTACGAAACAATCCTCTTCCGAAGGGCCTTTGCATCCTGCTGCACACTCTATGTGACAGCAGTCCCTGGGACTTCTCCCAAAGCAGCGTCCATTGCACTGCGGAGCGCACACCATCTTAGTCACTGAGGAAACAAAGGACAGGTTGAACAGAGGTCATGAATGTCTGCTCGTCTTTGTGTGTGAATATTTTTGACTGGGTGCTATTCAATTATTTGAAAGAAATTCAGGATGAGAAAGATACGAAACAGAAACTGGAAGAGTTTGACAGGGACTCACAGATCTGACACTGATCCTTATTTGGTCCCCAGCAGTAGTCACCACAAGATTTGTGACACGGGCCTGAGAGAAAGAGAGACAGGTTCAGACAATCAGTTCAGACAAAAAGAGACAATGTAAGGAGCACTGAGTGCATGTGAGGTAGAATAATTCAATGACAAACCTCTTTCTCCATTATAACTGATGTCAATAGGAGCGCTGTTGTCCCGAACAATATCTTGCCAGAAGATCCAGGGGCCATAGCTCAGGTATTTGTTGTTAATAATCTGCACTCCACCCTCAAGAATTTCTAGAGATATGAAAAAGACATAATGAAAATAACAAACAGAACACCCTTCTACAGTATATGCAGGCAGTTTCCACATGTTTACATACTACTGCTCAGTCTTAATTCAAACATAATTGATTTAGCTTTTGCTATTTTCTTTTAAATCTCTAGAATGGTGGACGTTGTACTTCAGTTTCTCTATCTCTAACTCTAATATAGTGCATATGCCATTTACCTGTAAGATTCAGGAGTCCAAGCTGTCGCAGGCCGTTGGAACCTTCCTCAGGATAATTGAATAAAACCGACAGTGCAAAGCGTCTTTCATACAGACTGTTTCCTCTGATCACCCGCAATTGTCCCAAGGGAATCTCTTGAAAGTGGTTCATAGCAATGAGGACATAACCGGTCACCTCGCGGATTGTCTGGCGGGGGGGGGGAGAACATTGCACACATATGAGATTGAAATAAATTTACTGGTCTGCATTTGCTGTGTTTACATGTGGTTCAATGTACCAAACAGTTTAAACACCAAACAGGGACAGTCTTTACCATGAGGAAGGAGAAGTCCCAGTTACTCTCAATCTGAGTGATCTCCAGGTTCCCCATGATGATCTCACAGCCGCTGTACCGGTCCTTGATCAGGTTGTACTGATTCTCCTGAGAACCAGTGGAGCTCAGACCATTCTGCGTACCAGGACACACCTCTGGCAGAAGGAAGGAGAAATAGTTCTCAGTTTCACGTTTTCTCATATCAGTAGATGTGTGAAACAATTTAACATCAAACAATTAGGAGTAGATTAGTACCTCATTAATATTATAGTCAAAACTGAGTAATCAAATGGTCCATTTGTACTCAGCGTCTTGCAGAAGTGTTAATTTCCCCTTTAATTTTTCACATTTTGTCATGCTACAAATAAATGTCAATGTATTTCATTGGGATTTTATGTACTAGACCAACACAGAGAAACACATGATTGTAAAGTGGAATGAAATGGATAAGGATGCAAATGTAAAAAGTGCGGCATGCATAATTTTTGCTCATTCTTTGCAAAATAGTGTTAGTTCAGTCACACATGACTTATAGTTGTCCTGTATACAGATTCTCCCACCTGAGCAGTAAATCTCTGCAGTTCCTCCAAAGTTAACATAGGCCTGGATGATGTTACATAAGGTCATGAGATCTTGGTCTTCATGATGCTATTTGTTCACTGATGTTCTCTAACAAATCTCTGAGCCCTTCACAGAACATTTCGATTCATACTGAGATTAGATTACACACAGATTGATTATATTCAGGTGAGTTTTGAAGGGAGTTGTTTGCACAGTATTTTATTTTGTGGGTATTAGAGGAATAGGCACTGAATGCCAATGCACACCACAAGTTTCAGATTTGTATATCCAAAAAAAATTTAAAGAACATCTCCTTCCTTCCACTTCACAAATATGCACTACGTCTACCACACCTATTACATAAAATCCCAATAAAATACAATTTGTGTGACATGACAAACTGTGAAAGATTTATACTTTTTTAAGGCACTGTTTCAGTAGAGAATTCTAATTGCCTAAATGACTGTGATTGTAATAATGGAAATGAAAAATATCACACTAATAAAGTAATTTAGAGCTGCCTGTATCCTATTGGTTGTATTGTTTCTGTGTTAGATTTTAAGCTTTGTTTCTCTCGCTGTTGCCGGGGGGAGCCACAGAGTTTGATGGGAAGCAACCAGGCAGCTTGCAACTCGGGTGCATGGACCAGTCCAGGCCTGAGGGCAACAAAGAGAGGGCCGACTGGTTGAGGGTTTTTACTTGGACAAAGCTCGTCATTGTGATAAAGCTATAAATGTGGACACTGTGTCTCAGTGAGCGAAGAGTGATGCACTGACAGACAGAGCTTCTGTGTCTGTATGTGCACGTCTGCAGGGAAAGTGTTGCTGAGATCATACCAAAAGACAATGGCTCATGTGTGAGTAAGATGCTCTGGCAGAGGAACGGAAATATCATAGACGGAAAGAGACATGCAACACCCCCTAACAAGTGACTAAAAATGTATGTGGTGCTGGCTCATTTTGTACAGAGATTAGACACCTGCAGCATGGAACAAGTCATGAGTTATATTTCCTGTTTTTATTTTGAACTTGCAGGTAGAAGCAAGAATATTCCAGCTGCAGTGACATGAAACTCAATGTCTTCATGTCACATGGCACTGCTGGGACATCCTTTCTAAAATATGCTCCATACATACATTAATTCATACATATATAAATACAAGTACATACATACATACATACAGTACAGACCAAACGTTTAGACACACCTTCTCATTCAAAGAGTTGTCCTTATTTTCATGACTATGAATATTGTAGCTTCACACTGAAGGCATCAACAATATGAATTAACACATGTGGAATTATATACTGAACAAATAAGTGTGAAACAACTGAACCTATGTCTTATATTCTAGGTTCCTCAAAGTAGCCACCTTTTGCTGTGAGTACTGCTACGCACACTCTTGGCATTCTGCTGATGAGCTTCAAGAGGTAGTCACCTGAAATGGTTTTCACTTCACAGGTGTGCCCTGTCAGGTTTAATAAGTGGGATTTCAAGCCTTATAAATGGGGTTGGGACCATCAGTTGTGTTGTGCAGGAGGTGGATACAGTACACAGCTGATAGTCCTACTGACTAGAATGTTAGAATTTGTATTATTGCAAGAAAAAAGCAGCTAAACGAGTGGCCATCATTACTTGAAGAAATGAAGGTCAGTCAGTCCGAACAATTGGGAAAACTTTGAAAGTGTCCCCAAGTGCAGTCGCAAAAACCATCAAGCGCTACAAAGAAACTGACTCACATGAGGACCGCCCCAGGAAAGGAAGACCAAGAGTCACCTCTGCTGCGGACGATAAGTTCATCCGAGTCACCAGCCTCAGAAATCGCAGGTTAACCGATTAGAGAACAGGTCAATGCCACACAGAGTTCTAGCAGATTAGAGAACAGATTAGAGAACAGGTCAATGCCACACAGAGTTCTAGCAACAGACACATCTCTAGAACAACTGTTAACAGGAGACTGTGTGAATCAGGCCTTCATGGTAAAATAGCTGCTAGGAAACCACTGCTGAGGACAGGCAACAAGCAGAAGAGACTTGTTTAGGCTAAAGAACACAAGGAATGGACATTAGACCAGTGGAAATCTATGCTTTGGTCTGATGAGTCCAAGTTTGAGATCTTTGGTTCCAACCACTGTGTCTTTGTGCGGCGCAGAAGAGGTGAACGGATGGACTCTACATGCCTGGTTCCCACCGTGAAGCAAAATGTGGCTACTTTGAGGAACCTAGAATTTAAGACATATTTTCAGTTGTTTCACACTTTTTTGTTCAGTATATAATTCCACATGTGTTAATTCATAGTTTTGATGACTTCATTGTGAAGCTACAATATTCATATTCATGAAAATAAGGACAACTCTTTGAATGAGAAGGTGTGTCCAAACTTTTGGTCTGTACTGTACATACATACATACATGCTACATGCATGCATTCATACATACATACATACATACATACATACATACATACATACAGGGATTCCACTGCTTTGTAAAACTGTAGAAGTATAAGTAAGTGACAGGTGTCTCTGTTACTTCATGTTCCTGTCTTGTAGTCTTGTAGTCTTACTAAGGAGTTTAACACTTGCAAGCATGTAATTAAAACCATTTTATACTAATCTGAGTTATGAATAGTGATTCTGACTTTGTTTATACTATTGTCAGAGGGTAGAACAATTGGAAACTTTACAAAATCTATAAGTAAAGTAATAAAAATACAGTACCTTGGAAAAGTAATGATGTCCCTTTTAATTTTTTTTTCTGAAATAAAAATGTAACAAGTGTGGCATGCATTTATATTCCTCTTTACTATGATAGCGCAAAGTTAAGTTCTGTGCAACCAACTAACTGCCTTTTAAGGGGTGTGTAATATATATCTATATATATATAAAATATATATATATATATTAATATATATATTATATATATATATATATATATAATTACAGCTGTTTTGTGAAACCTTTAGAGGTTTTTTAGAGAACATCAGTGAATAACCAGCATCATACAGACCAGAACCACACCAGACAGGTCAGGGATAAAGTTAAGGAGAAGTTTAAAGCCAATTTAGAATATTTACCAATATTTCAGGCTTGCAGCACCAGATGGAGCACTTTTCTATCCATCATCCAAAAATGGAAAGACATACTAAGACCTGCCCGAGTATCTAAACTGACTGGATGGGCAAGAAGATACTTTGTTAAAGAAGAAGCCAAGAGGTAAATGGTAACCCTGGAGGAACTGCAGAGATTCACTGCTCAGGAGGGAGAATCTGTTGACAGAACAACTAACAAAGCCTATACATAATCAATAGATCTCAGAAATTTGTTCTCTGTCCCAGGGCTGCAGGAAGAAAATCACATTGTTTTGTCCTTGCAGTCCTGGTTTGGGTGTTATGGAAGTGTATTCTTGACACATCAACTGAACCTTTGCCTCATGACGTATCTGACAAACATTATATGCAAAAAATACCACGTCTTCAAAGGGGTCCGCACCTGAAGACTTGAAAAACAACAAATGCCCTGGCCAGAAAGAACTTTGTCTTTTCCACCTGTATAGCAAAGTAAAATAACAAATGTATCTGTTATTTTAAACTATGCATTGGCCTTTTATTCATGCACTGCAATATTCTGCCCTTTATGGCGAGGTTTATTTTTTACAGTTTGCCACAAACTTCATAGGCAACACAGCAAGCATGTGGAAGAACATGCTCTGGTCACATGAGGTGAATGTTGTTGCCTATATACAAAATCCTGTGTGCATCAGAAAACTAACAATGCACTTGGACTTGAGCATAACACTCCCACCATGAAGCACAGTGGTGGCAGCATCATGCTGTGGGGATGCAAAAGACTTTCAGAACGGCCCAGTCAAAGTCCAGACCAAAATCCAAGTAAGAATATGTGGAGAAGACGCGAAATTTAATGTTCACAGACACTCTCCACCCAGTCTAAATAAACTTTTGCGAAATACAAATGCAAGCTTTTATTTGCAGACTTTTATTTGAAAAAACAAAAAAACTATTTTTTCTCGCTCTAAAGAATTATACACTAACTCTGTCACATAGGATCCCAATATAACTTTGTGGTTGTAATGTAACAAAATGTCAAAAATGTTCAAGGGATACCGACACGTTTGTAAGTTACTCTGTGTAATTTCACAAAAAGAAACCAGTATGATTGAAGCAAATGTTTTGGTCTTTCCCAGTCTATTCCAAACCACCACATTATATTTAGCATAACAAAACAAAACAAGAATGCAGAGGAAAATAAAATCTCGAAGATGAAGCCAAGATTCTAATGATGACCAGGTTTTTCATTTGAACCAATAGATTCACCTACCTTCATGTGTTTGAGTGGACCCAGCTTGTATCCTCCATGACAAAGCCACACAAAGTAAAAGGACTCGCTGCTGGTCCATCCTGAATTAATGCGTTTACCGAGGTTTCAGCATGTCACACTGGTTCAGATCCTCCTCGTATTAGCAATTTGAAACGGGAATTAGTTGAATTTAAAAGCCGCTTTGTCTTTGTCAAATAAAATCGTTAAATAAAAAATTACTGAGCCTAAATGAAATTTTACTCGTTCATCCAAACATTAATATAAGGAGATTTATGGATCTAATCAATTCCGCTGAAAACCGCAAATAAGCTGCAGTTTAGTCTCATCGTGGAATTTGCCTCCTGGAGAGCGGGAGTCTGATTGGCCCACGGCCAGAATTATTGCCCAATCAGAAGCTGGTCCGTCTTTTTTCCCCAAATACACGAACTCCAGTTTTAACCTCTGTCAGGAAAATAATAAAGAGCACAAAAATGTATAAATACAAACACTCAACATGCAAAAGACCAGAAAAATAAAATGCGAATCAACAGATTCCGACCAGATCTTCCTGCTGTGAACAGCCTGCGTGTCCGTTCAGTTGTTTTCATTCAGCTGCTGCATGTGGACGCATCTCTGTGGAGTCTGAGTGGACGCACTGTTTTCCCTGTAAAGAGCAGTATTGTCCCCCGGGGCCTCGTCAACTGGTTAATCACCTCTTTGATGCGTATGGAGCAGCCTGTGACAAAAGCCACATTGTCTGGCGGTCAAGTGACTTCTGAACCCAAAACAAGAGCAAGCTTAATTTGGAAAAATGGCTTCAGAGGAGACAAAAAATTCCTGAACATGAATCTGGAAGATAGAAGGCAGGCTAATCCATATAATCGCTCCTAATGGACCGGTTATCAGTAAGTGCTTCTTATAGATATGCTCTTAATCTTAGTTTTGAAAGAGAAGAGGGGAAAAGCTGTAAAAGCTCATTGTTTGTGTAGAAGTCTCCATGCAAAGGGATTTTTATTTGGGTAGTGGTTCTGATGTCAAACTTTTTTTTTTAAATCTGTAAGAGGTAAGAGCTATCTAAGAAGTTGAAATGCACGGGTTAGTCTGCACACTTTCTGTCCAGCAGGAGGAGCCAGAGTCTGAGGACTGGCTGATGCAGACCAGTCTGCTGCAGGTGGACTCAGTCAGTGTATGGGCATTGTTTTGCATTACGTATTGATTTTTATGCTCTAAAATGTTTTCTAGCAAAAATATTCTGTGATAACTGTTCGAATTAACTAAAACTTTGCCCAATCTTGAGTCTGTGAAAACTGGAGCCAGCCACAAAGTGTCACAAACATCAGTTATTGTGGAAAAGTGTAAGTGAGTCGCATATTGCACTGGACACAATCAAAACCAGAAACATATGTGCTTTTTTCACATTCTCAAAGGTGCTTCTATATAGTTTTCTGATTTAGGTGGATATGTGATGATTTCGCATTTTTATACAGTCTCTCTTCTTTCCACCAGTATCCGCCTCAGTCTCGGTCCTGGTGGCCCTGTCCAGGGTAGAAGAAAACTGCGAGAGGTCCCTGCTGTGGCCTTTTGCACCTACCACTCCCTTCATAGATTGATGAATTGATTGTGTGGTTGCTGCCAGTGTGTCTGTGCCCTTGGCGAAGGTGTCCCGGTTACGGGTGGGAATCCCAGCTATGGCATCCACCCTGGGGCCGCCATTGTAGCCGTCCTGCAGGGGGCCCTGGGGGCTGGTGGCTCTGGGAGCAGCTCCGACTCACATACTGCTGTCACACCCTTGGAGACACAGCAGCAACCACCCCCCCCCCCATGCCCCTACCAATCAGCTCAGACAACATGAGTCGACAAGGGAACTATCAGACTGTGCCAAATGTTTTTTAATGCCAAACTTGGGTTGGGTGGGTGGGTGGGTGGGGGTGAGACCATGCAGATCCATGTTCTTCCCACCTGTTTGAGCTTTTTCTCTCCACCATTGGTTTAGACAAATGTTTTAGGGCTTTACTTTGATTAACTCTTTGGATATGTGACCCTTGGTGAACGATGGTCGCCACTTTTGATTTTAATATCTATTTGCTCTTTTAACAGTGATTTATGGATAATTTAGCTTTATATATATACATATATATACTATATGTTTAAAAATATACATTTATAAGGAATTAGGAATAAGGCTTTTCATACTTAAGTGCTGGGAAAAAAAAGGAAATTTCACACATTTCCAGAAGCTGTTCTGTGTTACATCAGTGTTTGGTGACTCAGCTCAATGCAAAAATGTTACATAAAAAAAACGAAAACAAGATAAATCAGTTTAATTTGGTTGTTTATTGTTTTTTGAAATACCAGAAATCAGATCGTTCACCGTTTTTACACTAGTTTGTGTTTACTTCTTCTTCATATTCTAATTTAGTTTTCTGAATCAATTTCATTCCTCGTTTTCTGGAAACACATCAAAACAAAAATGCTGCCCAGCCTCGTTTCTCTTCACTTGACAAGTAACTCCTGCCAATAATAAGAATAATAATAATCTCTCAGAGAAGGACGTTTAGCCACAACATTGTCACAGATATTAGGTGAAATACTTGAATGTTGGACATTTTCCCCACATAATAAACCTGTTATCAAAGAGAAAAGAACCACAGACATTTTAAGGCCACAAAATGAAAATTCACACCAAACAGAATATGATAGATAACAAGTCACACTCACACGCACAAGCTGTTGTCAGTTATATGCAGCTGCCAACACGCTGACCCCTTTATCTACAGCAGTTTGACCGAGAGAACAGTGGATTACTTCTCCTGCCACCTTAACATACAGTACACTATATACAGTTGCGCGCTGACATAGAAAAGCATGCTTATTTGCATATTAGAAGGTCGTTCGGTAAACTTTACACAAATTCATGACAATTATTCATACAGCATTGATCCAACCAACAGCAGTGGTTCTGACTAACAAATATAGTCTGAAGGAAATGGGCTATAACAGTATATTTCACTTTTAATTACACATCTTTTACAGTATTAACATGCCTTATGATGCAGAATGACTTTCAACCTCTCTCCTGTTGTCTGATTATGTTTGCAAACTCAACACATTTGCCAGATGTGGTTAACAAATCGACCTAAAACGACAAAATCAAACAAAATGAAGAAGAAGAAGAGGAGGGCAGTGCGTTTTTATAGAGCGATAAATTGCACTGCGCAACGAGACATACACTCAGATTTGGTTAAGAAAAGCAGCAACATGTGTAACGAATAAACCAAGTGAGCTTAATGCATTAAGCTGCAGCAGAAAAAAATAGTGGTTTGGGAATAATTAAACGTACAGAACCAAGTAAGCTCTAATACTGCCAATCACATGCTGTGCTGAATCACTCTCTGCAGGGAAGGCAGACAGCAGCGCTTTTTCCCTGCTCTAAGCTGGTAGAGAGTCGCTGTCTGTTCTGTCATCTGCATTAGCTTGGATATCACACCTCGCCGAGGCCCGATGAGTTGTCTTTAACCCTCTCTGAGCCAGACAAGGCGATCAGGAACTTTTTTCATAATGTTTAAAGCAGCACCCTTCATTAGTTCTCACAAATCCAAAATGAGGGATATTTCCATGCAGACTGGGAAGCAGTAATGCACAGTTAAATGATATAGAGGCTTCCTCTTGTTTTAGTTGCCTGAACAGTAAATGCACGTTGCAATAAAAGAGAAGAGACATCATACGACGCACTCAGAGCATAACATCAATCAATAAATAAACAGATGAGGACGATCACGCACGTCGCCATCAGCAGAATTTGTGTGTCTTAACATAAATAGAGTAAAATATATATTTAAAATAAATACAATCTGAACCTAATTAATTGTTTCACATGAATACAATCTGGGGAACACAATTCCACGCCAGTAAAAGCTTTTTTCTGAGCCTGTGGGAGCATACTGCATGTAAAAGTGTTAGTTAATGTTCTAACATATTATCCCTCTACACATTTAAGAAAGTCTTTGTAATTTACACCAAGTTTATAGATTCTAAGATAAGGCGGTTTTGCCGTCATGTTCTGAATATGGTTAATATTTGATGTAATATAATATCAAAACCCAATATTTATGGATTCCGTTTGGAAACGTAGATCAGTTATATCAGCATTGACACCATTTGTTTGTAAATCTATAAAAAAAATGTCACCACAGATCCAAACGGGTCAAAATAATCAAAAGTACAGAAATGGAGAGACAAAAATATCTGTGAGGGGAAAGCCATTGAGAGTCAACCTCTTGGGAGCTTCTTCAGTGTTTTCTCTCTGTTTTGTGAACACAACAGACCCACTGTAACCCTCTACCTGGAGCTAGCTGTCACCCAGGCTCTTCCCCACTCCTCCTCCCGACCAGCTCTTCACTTCTTGTTCTTCAGCTGATTGGCCAGCCAGTCCAGGCCCTCGTAGAGGCCGTCCCCGCTGGTGGCGCAGGTGGCCTGGATGTACCAGTTGCGGTGGCGTAAGGAGTGCAGGCCCAGTTTGTCTGTGATCTCTGCGGCGTTCATGGCGTTGGGCAGGTCCTGAATAAAAAAACCATGCAGTGGAGAGCGGTCGGTGAGGAGAGCCTCAGCTGAGGGCACGTGGACAGAAAGATATTTGGAGTATATGAAAGAAGGGTGAAAGAGGGCTTCACCTGTTTGTTGGCGAAGACAAGAAGTACGGCGTCCCGCAGCTCGTCCTCAGCCAGCATCCTCATCAGCTCCTCACGGGCTTCATTGACCCGCTCACGGTCATTGCTGTCCACTACAAAGATCAGACCTGTGTCAAAAAAGATTGAAAGGTTAAACAGCAGCACAAAATCGCATGAAAAAACCCACATGTTGTTAAAACAAGATTTTCGGAAGCTTCAAAATGTATGATGATGATCTGAAACAGCAAAGGAAGCTCAGCTAAAGCAATAGTCAGATATGCCCTCAAGTACTGTAGGTGAACATCTAGTGTCCTGTTAGCTCTAAAGCAGTGAAGTTTGTACTTTATTTGAATTTTATGTAATAAACCAACAAAACATTGTGCATGATTGCCTAGTGCAACGAAAATGATACATTGTTTTACAGTTAAAAAACAAAAATAATTTGTTTCAGAGCCCTAAACAGTAAGATTGCTGCAATTATAGCTCCAAATGTTTTAGAGTATCTATCATATTAGCAAATCCAGATTTTTATATCAATTTTTTGCAGAAACATTGACATTCAGTCAAATTGGATGGAAAGCATTTGTAAAAATTTATTTTCAAGTCTTCGTAGACATTCTCAATTGGATTTTATGTCTGGACTTTGACTGGACCATTCTGACCCACGCATATTCTATTCAATTCAGTTTTATTTATATAGCGCCAATTCACAACACATGTTGTCTCAAGGCACTTCACAACAGTCAGGTACATACATTCCAATTATTTGATCCAAATCAGTCTACTGTGGCTCTGGCTGCAGTGGAAGGTAAACATCTGCCTCAGTCTATAAAGTCTATAAAGTCTATAAAGTTTTTTTTTAGTATTTCCTAAATGGAGGTGCATCTATCTTCACATCAGCTCTCACCAGTTATCATCTCCCTGCAAAGTAAAAGCTTCCCCACAACATGATGGTACCACCACCATGTTGTTTTTTTGGTCGCACTTAGTGTTTTGCATGTAGGCCACAACGTGAAATCTTTGTCTCATTTGACCAGAGCACCTTCTTCCTTGGGTTTGCTGTGTCACTTATTGCTTGGGTCAAACTGCAAACGCGCCTTTGTGTAGCTTCATTTGTAGAGTCAATGCTGTCCTCTGCCACCCTATAGGTTTAGGTGGACATCCGTGTGTTGGTAGGTTTGCAGTTGTGCCTTTTTCTTTCCATTGTCAGAGGATAAATTGAACAGAGCCTTGTTTACTAACAAGGTGACTTCTGAAGGCAGCTGGGTACATTGAATTTTATTTAAGAAGACCAGAAAGAATACAAATGTATATCCTATGTTTCATATCTTTGTTTGTAAAATATTTTGAAAACCATGGATGAAATCTCCAAAAGATAGACTGAAGTTTGTTGTAATGTGCCAACATTTTAAGAGGGTCAAGGGCCATAAATACTTTAGTAAGATGAGAGGCTGGTCCCTACGCTCACCTTGAGTGTTCTGGAAGTAGTGTCTCCAAAGGGGACGGATCTTGTCCTGGCCACCCACGTCCCACACTGTGAAGCTGATGTTCTTGTATTCTACTGTCTCCACGTTAAAACCTGAACAACATACATCACATCAAGTTGAGGTCTAAGACAGACGTTTATTCCCATGCCGATGATAAGGAGTTCTTTCCTCACGGACCAATAGTGGGGATGGTGGTGACGATCTCCCCAAGCTTCAGCTTGTAGAGGATGGTTGTCTTCCCGGCAGCGTCCAGACCCACCATGAGGATCCTCATTTCTTTTTTGCCTATCAGGCTCTTCAGCAGGTTGCCAAAGATGTTTCCCATGATGGCTCTGATCTAAACTGCAACAGAACTGTGACACAGGAAGCTGAGCAGCAAAGCAGAAACATTTAGAGTCATGAGGAAAAATGTTTCCCTTATGCACTGCTCTCATTTGGATTTAGATCTTTACTTTGACTTGGCCATTGCAACACAATGATTTTTTTCTTTCTCTTATGACATGCATCCGCTTTAGTTGTTAGAAAGAAAGCCTCATTGTAGAACACTCTGGCACGCACAGCAGTTCAGGGTCAGATGTCAAGGTTCAGTGGCTCCAAAGCAAGTCCTGATAATCACTCTTCCACCACTGTGACACTTGGTAGGTTTTTCTACATGATCTGCATCATGTTTAACTATCTGTAACTTGGTCTCATACGTCTAAAGGAACGTGTTCAGGAAGTCTTGTTGTTCACTCAATGCAACTTTACAACCTTGAGTCCTGCTGACATTTTTTTTTCTTCTAGAACGAGGCTTTTCTCCTTGCAACCCTCCCAAACAAGCCATACTTGCTGAGTCTTTTTCTAATGGTTTTGTGATGAACTTTGGAAAATTAGGCCATTCCTGTAACTGGATTGATGCAGCAACAACTACTTCTCAAAGGTCATTGCTGATGTCTTACAGACTTGGCATTGTGCTGACAAATGGAACAACTGAACACAACTTTTGCTTTTATAGAGGTGGTCACACTTGCTGATGATAAAAATATTTATGCATATTTGATTAGCAGCATCTGGCAGCTACTTTACCTCCTAAATCCATGGAAGCAGCAAAATTTTTCTTAATTTCTCCTATAACAACAATGGAAACTTTCTTTTTCCCATGACTTTAGACAGTCAGAACCACACTCAGGAATAAAATTGCGACTCGAAACATTAGTGTCTCAGCGTTTGACTCAACTCTGCTACTGTAAACAGTTACGTTTACACTACAGTATCTCTCTGGGAACGCTCCGCCATACTGGATCTCTGCTGTTAGGTAGATCAGCTTTCATGTGGTGCAGGTTGACTACCCATTCAGCTGTTTGCTGGCAACTGAAGCAAAGCAAGCAGAATAATCAATTTGCAAATTAAAGGGCACATAACTTGGCCTGTGAGTTTGTTTAGGACACAAAATCAATACACTGTAAAAACCATAATTTTTCCTAACTTAAATAATTCTAGAGAAGAAAAAATCTTAGTAGTATTATTTTATCTCAATGCGATTAAAAAATCCCCCTTTGTGCAAAGTGCTGACTTTATAATGGAGTGAATTCATTTTAGTAGCTCTTTGATCTTGCATATTTGGTTCAACTTGACTAAAATGGTAGTTAGTCAGTTAAGATGATTTGGATTTATGAACTGACTGAAATCATTATGGTATTTGTTTCAATCTGGAAATATATTTTAGCCTTATTAAACGCACCTGGCCATAGATCGAGATCTGGGGAATCGGGTGGCCGAGTGAACTCCTCAAACTCATTGTTGTGCTCCTCAATCCATTCCTGAAATGTCTTTTTTTCTTGTGGCAGGGCATTACCCTGCTGAAAATGGCCACAACCATCAGGTAATAGTGTTTTCCTTGTGTCCCTGATCTGGAAGAATGCTTCGATAGGTGTCAAAGTCCACATGGACGCCAGGACCCAAGGTTTCCCAGCAGAACATTCCCCAAAACAAAACAACCCCTCTGCCAGATTGCCTTCTTCTCAAAGAGCATCCTGGTGCCACACTAAATGCATCACAATCGTCCCCCTGGAAAGCATTCTAACATTTCAGAGCCAAGAACAGATATTTTATGCGACACACGCACAGGTAGGAGCTGCTGGCACAGCCCGTTACAGCTGCAGAGGGCTGCTCGTGCATCTGTCATAATGCGAGGAGAAGGGATGGGATGCTGCAGTCCGAGCACCCGACGGGCTCCCGACTCGTTTCTCCAATCTGGATACGACAGATGGTCAAAGTGTGTCTCTTTGGCTCTGGTATCAGCTCAGGATTTTTTTGGGCATTCAGAAGGAACATGTACGCATCGATTTGTGTGCTGTAATCCCCGGGTACAGTCACGACAAAAACAAAACGCACCAGTCGGCCGGATGTCGTCGACAAGACGGCCGTTTACAAGCCAAGATGCGTTTACGGTCGTTGGAACATGCGGCATAATGCTTAACAATTTAAAACTTGAACGCATCGTTTTAAATGTTCACCTTTTCTATCACATTCACACTTACCCGTCAACGGCAGGCAGGACACCAGCTGGATTCTGCAGGTGAAAGACTGGATGATAGTCTCGCGATGACTTTAGGATTTGATGCGGGGTGTTCTCGCGATATATTGAACTCCATGAACGCATCTCACGTTTGTCATCCTCCGATGACTTTTCTCAAAGAGCAGGTGGACTGCGGGGAGGTAGCTGCTCTTCACAGGAGGATTCAGTACGAAGCAACCCAATAAATCACTATAAATTCATGAAAGTAAATCTACGTAAAGGCTTCAGTTGGGTGTGTTTTATCAAATTTATTTAAATACAATCATTATTACAACCTTTAAACTAGATTGTGTTCACTATTCGTATTATACATTACAGGAAAGGGTCAGTAAAACAGGGAATCATTCAAAAATCTGTTTTAGTAATTAACTTCAAAAAGTGAAACCTATTTATTTATTCGTTTTTTCTAAAGAGATGGTGATTATTTCTGTAAATATTAGACCCATAAAAGATTTTTATTACAAAAAGGTTAGCACCAATTACTTGTCTAGTCTCCTTTTGCATGTCGAGTCCTTCTGGAAAATAAGAGTAACATCTCCATAAAGCTTGTCAACAGCTATGAAGGGATCAAATATTTCCTGGTAGATGGCTGCGCTGTCTTTGGACTTGATGAAACACAGTGGACCAACATCAGCAGATGACATGGTTCCTCAAATCATTACTCATTGTAGAAACTTCATGCTGGACCTGAAGCAATATTGATTCTGTGCATCTCCATTCATCCTCCAGACTCCAGGACCTTGATTTCCAAATGAGATTTGCAAAATTTACTTTTATGTAAAAAGAGACCTTTGAACCACTGAGCTACTGTCCAGCACTTTTTCTCCTTAACCCAC
Source organism: Crenichthys baileyi (assembly GCA_036173005.1). Classification (NCBI taxonomy): domain Eukaryota; kingdom Metazoa; phylum Chordata; class Actinopteri; order Cyprinodontiformes; family Goodeidae; genus Crenichthys; species Crenichthys baileyi. The sequence goes on from JAHHUM010002490.1 coordinate 50,525, forward strand.
ATAAGATGTTTCTGACACAAGTGTCTAGTGTCTCTCTTTTGACACAAAAAATGTTGTAGCACATGTTTTGGATATGCCAGTGTCTGGTGGCTCCAGCTGCAGACTATTACGCATGGATCTCCTTAACCATCCAAGCCTTAACCATCAAAATCAATGCACTTGAAATAAATCACTGTGTGTATTGAAATTGCCATGATAGGATATTGTGATATATTGAGATGTATCTCTAATAGTATTTCTATAATAGGCTTCTTATGTAATATTTGTATAAATATTAGATGTGAAATCGTTTGACATTCAGAGTCTAAAAAACAGTTTGATCCATTCTTGGACTTATTTTAAAGATTTATTTAAATCTCAACGCAAAGAAGGAACATTTCTCATAATAATAAAAAAAAGACTGATCTGCAAAAACTGTCTAACTAATAAAATAAATATCAGTATGGATGTTTATGTCTCCAAACCACAGATCAAAATTCTCCATCAATGTATCAATTACACACAATCCTCTCTGCGAAAATATGTATATTTTTCTCATTACAGGAGCCCAAACAACGAATCCAACGCAACAGAAAGTCTGCTGGCAAGCAAGCTTAAATAATTAACACAGGAATCATCTTAATGAATAAGTCATTTCCTGACTGTAACAAGATGCCAAGTGATACTTCCTGGCAGAAGTCACTGTTGTGTCACAGATAATGTGACACAAGAGGCAACACAAAACATGCTGAATTAATACTTCTGGTCCTTTAATCTACTATAGTTGTTGTTTTTGAGTCTTATTATGAGCTAAATGCTTGTTTATTCACCAAAACTAAAGCAACGTGACTAAATAACACAACCTGAAACCATCTTTGCGGCCGTGGGTGAATCCAACATTTGCCTTGCTCTTTCCTGTGTGTTGCGTGTCAGTCAGTGGTCCGGTAAAAGATGTGTTTATCAATTCAGCGGCAAAGGCAGGGGAATAAAAAGGGGAGCAGATGTTTGCAGCTGCACACCAGATTACGGGGTGGAGTAGATGGTGGGGGAGCAGGCCCGGTTTTGGAGCTCGGCAAGGGTTACAAGGGGGTTACGGCGGGCTCCGGTGGTGGCGGGAGAGGTAGGGTGGGGAGTTATGACTTAAAGAAGCCTTTCCTCTGAAGTATCTGCCAGCGTACACCCCAGCAAACACAATCACAAGAGTCGCTGGTTCTGCTAGCTGAACTAATGAGGGCCTGCACGTTGAGGGCAGGGGCTTTGATGTTCTGGGTAGCTGGCTCCTTGTGTTTTCTCTCCCGCTCTCCTTCTCTGCCTGTCCCACATCAAAAAATGCAAGGGGAGTTGAGAAGCAGATGTTTTGAGGCACATTTTTATACACAGTACAGTTCATTCACCTCATCTCCGTGACGCTGTTTGTCCACTGCTGCTACCTCACCGCTGCATGAAGGGCAAGAAGACCTATCCCCTAACATCTTTATATCCAACCAAACACTCTAAATCGCCTGACTTTATACATATAATCATCGTGTCAGTCAAAGCGGGTAACTTTTATCTCTACTGACTTCCTTGCTGTGCCTGCCTCTCTTTAATTTCAGCCCAATCTGGATGTCATTACTGTCATGTCATGTGTCTGTGCTACGACGAGGGAGAGAATGGGGAAGAGAGAAAAAGTACACCCAACCTCTGTCTCACACATGGGAGAAACAGTGACAGGAAATTCCCTTATGCAGCAGCTCCAGGGTGAAATGATAAAGGAATGAAGAAATGCAAACCAGAAATCCAGGCTTTTATCAGCCACTTGCAGTCTCCTGCTTTTACCTTCACTGAAACCCCCCACCCCTAAGACAAGAGCAGTCACCACAGCCACTGGCGCTGTCATTCCTCTGGAGTCGTGGGATATTTACCAAAGTCCCTACAAACAAAACTTAATTGGCATTAAATCCTATGTGGCAGAAAGGCTTTTCCCAGCAGGCTGAGCACAAAGACAGTTTGGATTATCTAAGATATCCAGGAATGCAGTCATCATAAATAAGGTCCCATGGCGACATAAGCATTTGGCTACATCTACAGCTCATGTGTGTATGGTTTTGATTTTGCATCAGCGTCAGATTTTTAACATACACATTTTTGCGCATGGCCGTGTCCATTTCTGTGCATGTGTTTATATTTTTACTTGTGTGTCCCCTCGGCAACAGCCGTGGAGGGTCCCGGGCAGCGCGGTTCAACAAGTCACATCCTTGGCTATGAACTCTGGACAGATGATCCCCTTAGATCCTCGCACAGCAAAGACTGGTATAATCACTACCAACTCTCTACTCTCTCTCGATGGAGCTCTCCAGTAATAAAAGTCATACTTTTAAGGAAACAATATCCTGCGGCCGTAAAATGTCCTTCTCTCAGCGTGGAGTGGCCATAAAAAAAGCCTCTCACCTCCCAAATCTGTAGTGCATCAAGCTTATCCCCACATTTACACACTATTAAACGCAGACATGCACGCGCTCAGGCCAACACACACAACCCTGAGCATCATTTCAGGACTAAAGTAGGCCCATCTCTCACTTTGACATGCGCTACATGTGGGAAGAATTTAAAGAGCCCTTAAACAAGTGAAACAGAGAAACCAGGATTATAGTATGATATAAAAGAAAGCAGACACACATCACATTATAGTTGTACCAAATAAAGGCATGTTTGTGTCATATTAATCACAATTAATAAAAAAAAATTTTCATTTCGCATGCAATGATTGCTGTTGGATAATTAAAAATTGAATATAAGATGTTCAGAAGACTTTTTAGGCAGACAAGCTTTTAAATGGTGCTGTTAAAAGGTTTTCTCCCTCATAGATGTATTTTTTTATTACTCAAACGTAGTTGTAGTAAGATCAAACAAATATAACCTTAATAAATAAAAAAGTGCAGTTTTCAAATGATTGCTTCATTTAGATGTTTCCCTATAATTTGTGAAAACATTCTAACGAAACAGTAGTGGAACTTTTTGAAAGGTGTGTGAGCAGTTACATAAAACTAAATATCTTGAATTATATCTGATTGAGTTTATGTTGTGTTAACTTGAAAAATTAAAATAATTCTGCCACCTTTTCCTTAATGAATGAATTCATCATAGAAAACTGATTTTTGTATGTACTTTTTGTTGTCTGTGTGATGGTCTGAAACATTTATGTTCGACACAAAGGCAAAAAACTGAGTAAATCTTTAGAGGCAAACACTTTTTTACAGCAGTATATTTTCCATCAACCTTTTATTGACTCTTTAAGAAATCCATTGAACCATCTTGTCTTGTTTTCTGGAGAGATCCTACAACAAACACCCTCATTAGTATGGAGGAAATAATTTGATTGATTTTAATTTAAATGAATTTGAACCTATTTAGCTGGTTATAGTGCACACAAACATCCATAGAGATGTCATCATTCACCTACAAGAACTGCTTTTCTCCAGGTCCCTCTAAATGCTCTTGTCACACTATAGATGTGGTCTAAACAAACCTATTCCTGTACTTGGCCTCCTGAGATCTCCAAAATAGGTTTTAATGACCTTGTTGGGTTATGATGGTCAAGGTGTTCATGTGAATGCCAGATAGTACCTGGTGAGGTTCCTCATAACTTAGACTGGACAAAAAGTGTAATCAAAATTGATTATTTAATTTGCTAATTAAAAAGCCCAATACTCTTTAAAATAATTCAAGATTAGTCACAACTTTGAATACTAATTAATGTATTAAGCCGAATGATAATAATGTGAACCTGTCTTTTTATTCAATAAAATGATGACCTATTTTAGAAAAATAGTAAACTAAAAACAGGCTCAGTTGTGACTACCTTATAACTGGCTGAATTTCTCACGTTACCACAACTCCACGTCTGATTGGTCAGTCTGTCTCTTGTGACGTCTCCTCCCCTGGAAGTAAAGCTCCCGGGGAGCTGCTGAGTGTTGGGACATAGATAGAATCAAAGAACCCATCAACAAGCCTTACCTGACTAAGTCAGAGATGACTGATCACTCTTTAGAGATTCAGTTGTGCCAAATATTTTTGTTTGCATTGCAAGCTAAGTGATGTTTCTCTATATTTCTGTGTAAAACTAACCAAGAATCGAATGTTCCTCCATCCACCTTGGATGCGTGTCCAGTGCCATTTAATAGCTTCCTTTAAGAGCATTTCGTCTTGCATCCGACACGCCTTCAAATCCAAAGTGGAACAGCCACCAAGACATCCAGGAAGCTGGCGCAGAACAGACAGCCTGACAGTTTCCGAGTGATCTCTCAGACAACACCACAGTGATTTCCCCATCGGCCTAGCTAAGACATGGGACTATTGGAACTACATGAGCAAAACTCCAGCCGGTTCCATAAGTGAGACAACATCCAAATTTCAGAACAAAGTAAGACACTCAATTCTATTTTTTTGTGATGGTTCTGGTGCTGAAAGCTTACAGGTCCAGGTACCTTCAAAAGTTTGAATTTTTCTTTTCCTCTCTAAAGCAATGATTAGTTTTAAACTGAGGTTAAAAACTACTTTCTCCAGGCTCTTGAGATACCTTTGGCAAAGAGTTGGTTTAGTGTCTTTCTTTTCATGTTTGTTTTGCATGCTTGTTTTCCTTAATTAATCATCAAGCACATCTTAGTGTGATAAATTAAATATTGATCTATTGCCATTAGGGTTTGATTGTTCTTGTAGTTGAAGTGTTCATTTAGTGTTTATTCTTAATAAAATTTTAATCCTTAGAAATACAGATATCTTCTTGTGTCTTTTTATGTGACAGCTATCACTCAATGGAAGGGTCAAGAATCATCCCTGATTTTAAGATAATGAGACTGGTTCTTGAGGCTCAATATAACTGAAAGTAGCATAATCACACTGCACTGGATTGGAATTGTAGGTGACATTTCTTTTAATCTGGAACTATACAAATTAACTGACTGAACTAAAATCAATATTGCAATGTGTAGGTTGTGGGAGCAAAACATCCATATTTAGCAAATCTTTAAGAGATCATAAGATTTAGAAATGAAAATGCTGAAACTTTGGATTTATCTTCCAGATAAAGTTGGCAGTTCCCTTTCTGCCATTCACTTAAACCAACATGAAACACTCTGAAACATAAATCATATTAATAAAACATACGTTTACAAATATACACTTACACAATAAAAAACACAGCTACTGTACAACAAGATCAATAAGAAAGCAAAGGCTGAAACATTAACACTCCTCTGCTATTTCTCCACTTTTCTGTGGGGTAGAAACGATGGCACTCTTCATGGCTGAGAGGGTAGCGTCTAAACAGGCCGTGGCAAAACAAATGACATGACTCACCTCTTCAATCTCTGACTTGGCATTTTGGGAATAACAGCGGCTACGCAGAGAAAATAGATCCCAGATGATGGAATAACAAAAAACACAAAATGAGAGGGATAAACAGATTCTCAAGAACAGTTGCACAAAAAGCAAAACAAAAGTTGCATCTACTTGCACACATTGACCCACTCTGTAAGGCGACACTCCTCACACAACACGTAGCAGCACCAGTGAAATCGACAATTGCAACGCTCACTGCGAGTCTGCCTCAGGATGTTGTGCCCACGGCCGCAGCACAGCGAGCTGCAGCTGTCTGTGCTGTAGCTAGTTTTGTTGCAAATGCGTCCCTGCGTACCCGGAGAATCTATTGATGCATCACGCTCGCAAAAATCAGGCGACTTCTCGAAATACACCAGCTCTCTGGACATGCTTCGACGGCGCCCCTCGCTGAAACCCCCAGTGCTTCTGCGGGCACCATTTTCTGTTCGAGGGTTGAAAACGCCATTGTTTTTGTTCTGAGAGTTGACGAAGATGGATGACAAGAACTTTTCCTTGAGCAGAGATCCAACAACGCGGAACTCTGGAGAAACGTACCAGCAGGTCTTGAACTGGCAGCTCCCTGATGTGCCGTGACATTTGCATTTTCTTGTCATATTGTCAGTCACTATCTGTGTAAAGAAAGATGCATATTTCAGCTAAATGAATTGCAGCCACACCATGTTTATGCAGTATCTCACCAAAATATTGCCACTCCTTTGCTACTCCTTATTCAGTATATTTTGTTGGAATGTGATAGGCAGCACAACATAGCACATAATTACCAAATGGAGGAAAAACAATACATGGTTTCACAAAAAAATTGTAAATTCTGGCCTGCATTTGTAGCAGCCCCTTGAGTGAATATTTTGTAGAGCCACCTTCCTTTCAGTTACAGATTAAACCCTCTACCAGCTTTGCAACGTTAGAGACTTTAATTTTTGCTAGTATTGGTCAGTAAACATACATTTTTAAGTCAGATTCTCAATTGGATTTAGGTGTGGACTTCGACTGGACCATTCTAACTCATAGATATGCTTTGATGTAAACCCTTTTATTGTAGCTCTGGCTGTATGTTCAGGGTCATTATCCTCTGGGATGACAAACCTCTTGCCCAATCTCAAGTCTTTTGCAGCCTCTAACAGGTTCTCTAAAGAATTGTCTGTATTTAGCTTCATCCATCTTCCCACCAACTCTGACCAGCTTTCCAGTCACTGCTGAAGAAAAAGATCCCCACAGCATGATACTGTCACCGCTATCTTTCATCGTCGTGTTAACAATGTGATGTGTAGTGTTAGTTTTTCCGACGCGTAGACCCAAAATTTAAATTTTGCTCTCAGCTGATCAGAGGACCTTCTTCAAAATGTTTGCGGTGTACTCTACATGGCTTGTGGCAAAGTTTTAACAAGTCTTCTTAGAGCTATGACTTTCCTCTTGCTAGTCTCCCATAAAGGCCAGATTCTCCCACCTGAGATGTGGCTCTCTGTAGCTCCTCCAGAGTCACTATGGACTTGGCTGTTCCTCTCTGCAATGCTCTTCTTTCCTGTCTGTACCCTACTTGATTTGTTTTTGATTCCCAAATCCTGCGATGTTATTATCATTATTTTACCCGCACCTGCTTTACAGTTCTGCTAACTTTATCCCTGACCTGTCTGCTGTGTTCCTTGGTCTTCATGATACTCTAATGTTCTCTAGAAACCTCTGACGCCTTCAGAAAACAGATGTATTTAAACTGGCATAAAGACTGCGCTTCTCCTCCCACTTCATAGTTATACACTACTTTGTATTAGTCTGCCACATAATGTCTTAACACTGAACTGTGGGACTGTAATGGGATAAAATGTAAACAAGTACAAAGTGCACGAATGCTTGAACTATACATGAGGTTGTATGAATGAGTACGTTACTCACCTGCCGTCCTACACGGTTATTATGTATCCTCATGCGAGCATAGATGTCCCTTGGAGAGCCACGGGAATCAAGCCAGTCTCTTGAAAAACGGTCCCCAAACCGCAAGTCATGACTGCAGCCCCCCCACATCCAGGTGTCCTGCACAGGGCTTAACTCATCTGATAAAGGCTTGTGCAGGGCAGACGTGTGGGCAGAGTGTAGGTTGGGTGGTAGGTTCCCATGGTGCCCATTTAGATCAGAGGGTAATGATTTGGTCATGCCGATGCCTACCCCGCCCTTCTGCAGAGTCTGCAGCTGCAGCTGTGTGAGTTTTAGCCGGATCTTGTCATCGTCCTGGCGACGTTTGGCCTCACAGCTGCACCCCCGCAGCTTGCCCATGCTGCAGGCCGAGGCCACAGAGTGAGCCACACCCGCTGCCAGCAAGGCCAGGGAGAAGGCACTCTCGCGAAAACCTGGGGGCCCAATGCGCACACACACAGAGAGATGGTCATGATAAACAGTATCATTCTAAAGTGGTGTTCCATTGTCAAAGCAACCCAAAACTCTGAGAGACTTATTGACTATTGCAAAAGCTTCCCTGAACTTCTCACCCCTACTGAGGATGGTGCTGTGGTGGGGGAGCTTCCCAAAACTTTCAAGGGAAGAACAATTCCAGCGCTGGTCGCGCAGCTGGTGCTGGCACTCATGGATGGCCACCTGGATGCCCTGCAGGGCGGATGCTGTCACGTCGGGACTACGCATACACATCCGCATCTGACGTTTACTGAGGCCTACCAACCTCAGGCACACAGAGTGAGGGGTTAGAACTGGATCTCCCGCCACCTTCAGGCTGAGGATATCATTACAGAGCACCCTGCAGGGAAGAGAGGGGTTGGTGGGATTTGTCATCAGAGCTGGTCAGGAGTTCATCAGACAAATCCAGAGAATGTGGCAGTGGGAGGGTGATCTGAATACTTAGAAAGCTCTAAAAAAACAGCAAAAATTTCAAAGAGCTATTCTATAAAATGAAATACTTTTGTGTGATATGTTGCATAAACTCTGTGGGAATCAGCCGAGCTTTGTGTTTTGGTGTTGCTTAGTGTTAGTTGCAGCAGCAAGCTAATTCTAGATAAACAAGCAATCTAGGAATAATCAAAAACAGATTAAACCACAAGGACCGATGAGGCTCATAATTTCAAACCTCAGACGTATGAACAAATTGCAAAACAATGATTCATGTTATTCTAATATTAGCCTGCAAAATCAAAGACAGATGTATCACCTTCTAAATAAATACCCACAGTTTCATTCATATAATAGGCCAAACGTACTAACATCCCTCAAAATTGCCCGTATAGCATAGTAACTCTCCATGCGCTCTCAAGTGCACTTACGTTAACGCAGGTGACATAAGTGCTGTTGCCAAAATCAGGAATTGATTCCAACGGAGTTTGTCTGATTGCTCCATTTTGCTAAGCGTCTGTCGCGACGGGACATTAAAACTCTGATAATAAGCCCCTTGTAATTAAATAAGAAAATTAGACCAAAAAAAAAGGTGGGTAAAAATTTGTTGGAGTATTATCGATGCGGCGCCAAACGAGCGAGTAGTGAGGACGGAGAAGACACGAACTCGGGGGCGAGAGTAAACTGGAGGAGGGGGGAGAGAAAGGGGGTAAGGGGAGGGGAGTGGATGCCTCTACAGGCGGCTGTTTGCAAAATATTAGCCAATATGATTGTTATATTGTTGGAGATGGCGGTCATTCTTGAGAGCGTAAACGCGGTGTCTCCAAACTTTTACGCACGGGCGCTCTCCTCGCAGGTCCAATGCTAAGCAAAAACGTGGATTTAAAGTAAAATTCCCTCAGTATGTTTTTGTATGGGTATAAGACAGAAGAGGCATCTCCTTTTCTAAGAATCGAGAACAAAGAGATGAAAAATTGAATGTTCTAGTCATAAAAGGGTGTTATTTAAAAAAATGAGCGGGGGAGGGGAGAGCTGCTGCTCCTTCCACTGTACGACAGGGAGGCAGCAGCAGGCAAGCGGCTCAGCTCAGAGACCCTCCAACAATACTGATTTTAGTCATGCGCCCTCCCACAACCCCCTCCATCCTATATACCTCCCATCTCCATCAGAGCGGCTGTTCCTCGTTGTTGCGCTTGAAACAACTTCCCTCTGTCAATGCAAAGTCCTCAGCTCAAAAACGCACCTGCCTAAAGCGCATTTCAAATGATAGACTGGACTCATGTCAGTTTGTGTCGCACATATAAGAAGCTTACTTATTCACCAAAGTGGAACTGAGAAAAAATAAGATTTTAGACTTCCTAAAAAACATTTTCTTCACGCCGAAAAGCATAATCAAGTGTGCAAAGTATCCACATCCGGATCAACTGTGTTGACTTGGTATCAATCACTGCTCTGGCCTGTCCAAATAAGGCATAATAAAGCGTGCATGCCTGCTACTTTCATAAAATTAAGTTAAAACCCCCCATCGAACACGGTTCGCTTAGTGACACCAATTCACCTAATCTCCTTCCATTCCCTAAGCTGCAGCAATGAAAAGTGCATTAGCATTCTGCCTTGGTGTGTATATCTAAGTGGCTTAAAAAGTGATTTGAAGTTGATTTGTATATAAAAGGCTCCCTTTATCCGGATTGAAGCTCTAATCTGCTCGGTGTCGCATGACTGCTCCAGGAAACCCCTTTGAGCACCTTCATATATATAAAGCTGGGGTATAAACGTGGGATGGCTGTCATTAAAGTTTTTTTTTTCTCCTTTACTTACCCACTTCCTTCTCTGTCATCCCAGGGTTTGAGAGAAAGTTGGAGAGGGAAGGGAGAGTGAGGATCGATGCACATCAGTCGAACATGCAAATCAGCAGATACATGTCACATAATGAAACATTCATTCCAAATATGGAGTTTTGGGGACATTTACACTCGCTTCAAGTCATGCAGTTTGATGGAGATGCCGCAAAGTGGCTCAAGCTGTGATTACACTGCGCTACTCATGCGTCGAGGGAGGTCTGCAAACCAGATGTTAGGGCTGGTTTCTTTTTTTTATTTTATCCTTACTCGTCCCCCCTCTTAGCCTGCTTCATCATGCATCAAACTTCTGATTGGAGGCCATATTTCATCAGTGCCGCGTTTGAAAAATATTTAAGTAGCCCAGCAGCCTGGATGAAAAATAGGATAACTGAGAGGGTGTTATTGTTTCAATCAGCATACACGTTGCCTTGTGAGCGCACTTTAAAGAGGGGCAATGATAGTTTTATTGTCTCCTTAAAAGGCACTTCCAGAAAAATAATACTTATGAATAGTTGGCTTTTTTGTCTGGAAGCAAAGGTGCATAGCTTTGCTCAGTGCATGTTTTCAGAAGGATTGCAGAGAGGAGGAGATGCGGTTATAGGGAGTAGGCAGCTCAAAGAGCAGTTTCAGATGGCTCATATTCTGCTGTAACTGTGCTGTACGGGGATAGCAGCGGTGGAGCAGCAAAGCGGACGCACCCACAGCATCTGCACCAACACATCAGCGCTTCTAGACCGGGCTCTCCTGCTGGGTAGCAAGCGCGCACACAGTCAAGCGAGGGAACGCTCTGAGACGCACACTTTTCCAAGGGATGGCCATGAGATTCCACAAGTAATATGCGCAACACTGATGTGGACTTTTAAGAAAAAAAAAACTCCTTCTCCTTTCTCTTTTCTACTCAGTTGTGTTTCCTTATTCATTGTGCGCCCCTATGAAGAGCATTAACTATCCCTCCCTCCAATCCTATTGAAAAGACAGCGAGGGAAAGAAGAAAAAACAGAGGGAGATGAGAGCAGCAAATCCCTTTTTTATTCCCCTCGTAGCGCTCAATAAGAGAAGAATGTGTTGCCTATCACTCACCGAGGGGATCAAATCTTCGGGACTGTCCCACGCGTTCAATGCGCCTCGCAGAGCATCACTGAGAGCGACAGAGTGAAGAGGACAGCAGCAGCAGCATCCTGCCTGGACACTTCACATCATTCAGGGACCTCTCTCCACTCAGGATCCATTTAAGTCAATTAGGACCGTCAGCATCTCTCAGACCCTCTCATCGGTGAGCATTTGTGTATTTTTATACAGTTTAGCAGATAATTAAATGAGCTCAATTTTACACATTTTATTATAATTTCTGGTTGTGCTTGTAAAGTTTAACATTTTCTATCCACGTTAGAACCGAAGCCACGATGAGGAGCCTGGCTCTGGTGCTGGGGGTGAAAGCCGCCTGCATCCTCCTGGTGTCTTCGCTCTCCCGCACGGGGGCCGTGAACAACAGCGGCCGGTGGTGGTGAGTTCAGCAGACGGGGCACACCCCCGCCCCCTCGGAAGGTTCAACAGCCTGCAGCATCCAGGGCCCATAAAGCATGCACCCTGCGCTACTTTGCATTAATACTTACATACGATTTGACTGGGGTTACCGCATTCCACCGCCGCATGCTCGAAATAATCTATTTACGTTGGAACTTTGAGATTTTGCCTGTCGTTTCCAAAATTGCTCCACTTCAACTCAAAGATTCATTATTTAGATTCAATTTCCAGATCATTAAATTAACAATTTATACATCGTTGGATCATTGCGTTTTATTTGGCGTTAAGTTATTCCATTCCTTCATTTTCTGGCTGCAAGAATGTGTCTAACATTTTTTCACACCAATGTCGGATAAATTAAATATGGATTTATTTCATGGCTGAGAGGAATCCTATATGGGGTCTTGTTCAGAGTCATAGCTGTCTGCAAATTCCTCTGCCAATACTGCGACCTCAAACTAACACAGCGAACCACACTTTATTGTGATAGGCTATATATAGGGAAATGCATAAATAAAATCCGATCTGGCTGGTTTAGCGCATTGTCTGTCTTGTTTAAAAAATCAGCAAACTGCGGGCTGGGTGTGTTGAGGTGGTCGATTTAACGAAAGATTTTTGCAGTGTCATTAGATAAGTTGAGAATTCAAATATTTAAAATGCCAGCTGAAATCCAGGGAAAATGGAGAGGGAAAAGGAAGGAGAGGAAAGGGGAAAATATTCCCCCAAAACAGCGGATTATTATTATTATTTATGATCCTAGGCCTCACCGCACCACTGTGTGGGTCAGCCACTCTTAGCAGGCCAAGACTCGCCCGTTTTTTTCTTTCTCTCGGAGGTTAATGCTCATCGGGGGATGCGGCCATTACTGTCTACAGGAGTCAAAATTGGCGAAGGCACACAAATAAAAAAAAACTACCAGCAACGCAAGAAAAGAGTGGAAAATTACATAAAATGTGCGCTGGAACACCGAGAATGTTCTAAAATCTGAGCACCAAAAATGGCCGCGTTAAGAGGCAGCTGGTGATCAAAAACTGACCCGAAACCTGCGGAAGCGCAGGTGGCAAAATGGACCACAAATATTAAACGATGTTATACAAAAAGTTTCTAAAACTACGTCAGAACGTTATAGATAGACAGACAGAGAGACAGACAGACAGACAGACTAGATAGATAGATAGATAGATAGATAGATAGATAGATAGATAGATAGATAGATAGATAGATAGATAGACAACATAAATCACAAGGTTTAAAACAGCATGTGCCTTAGAAGATATTACATAGAAATAAGGTTATACATTTGAAATTAGTTTACATTATAAACAGTAGATTTTAAGAGGTCTACAACGGATTTCATGTCTTCTTTTTCATTTTTGCTCACAATGATACGTTCTTTTATCCTAGTAGAAAAATAGCAAGTTACAGATGTAAATACTTATTAAAGAAATAATGTATTTTGAAATTGTTTGTAGTCCACATGATTTAAGAAGAAGCCAAAAACGTGTATTCTGACTCAGAGCCTGAATGTTTCCTTGTGGGGTTAGAATACATGTGTCACTGTTTATTGTTGTAGTACAGAGTGCACACTTTAATTTCAAAGGCACCACATTATACTCATTTGAACCCTGGTGACATCCCTGTGAGAGTTCAGAATAGGGGTGGGCAATGTGGCCTTGTGATTTTACCACAAGCTTTTGTGGTTTTTTTCTGATGACGATAAAAGTGATGATAAAACGTTTTTATTCATCACAGCCTCTTGACTATAAATCTATCATCTATATCGAACTACTCCAGATAAAACTTACTCAAATGGGCAACTTTACTACCACAGTTACATATAGTAAACCTGTACAGTTAAATGATACACAACAATTTTATCCAGTCATTTTTTGATTTTTGATACAGCCTTTATTGATATTCCGCCATTTAAGGACTAGAGGAAAAAAGATTGAATAGCCAAGGCACAATTTAAAACCATACTAACAGTTTTGGGGTTTTCAAACCTGATCCATGACAGTTTATCTTTACTGACTCAGAATGACCAACAATTATTACAGTAATCTCCTTTTACATTAAGAATAAATAATAAATGAACTGCTAATGCTGAGTTCAGATGATCACCAGGATGCGCATGACTGAAGTGGTAGCTACTTGAATCGGATTTTCTTTTTGTCTTCATCTCAGGGGTATAGTCAACGTGGCTTCCTCGTCCAACCTCCTCACCAATTCCAAGAGTGTGCAGTTGGTCCTGGACCCCAGCCTTGCCCTCCTGAGTCGTCGCCAGCGCCGGCTGATTCGGCAGAATCCTGGCATCCTGCATGCCATCGCTGCAGGGCTGCACACTGCCGTAAAGGAGTGCAAGTGGCAGTTCCGCAACCGCCGCTGGAACTGCCCAACCACCCACAGTCCAGCAATTTTTGGCAAAATTGTCAATCGTGGTGAGTCTTTCTTGTCTCTCTCCTCAAGGGATATTTGGTCAGCTCTAAACAGGATGTGTTGTGAAAATTTGCCTGAAAATACTTTCCAACTTTAAGCCAAAACGGGAAAATCCAAATCTGAAATGCTTAGTAAGTTTTTAATTGTTGGTTTTGGTGCTTATTCAGGTTGCAGAGAGACTGCGTTTGTATTTGCCATCACCAGCGCAGGAGTGACCCATGCTGTGGCTCGATCCTGCTCAGAAGGGGCTATTGAGTCATGTACATGTGATTATCGGCGCAGAGGTCCTGGAGGCCCAGACTGGCACTGGGGAGGCTGCAGTGACAATGTGGATTTTGGCAGGATGTTCAGCCGCGAGTTTGTGGACTCCAGTGAGAGGGGCAGGGATCTGCGTTACCTCACCAATCTACACAACAATGAAGCTGGAAGAATGGTAATAATTTAATACTTACAGTTTGATGCGACAGATTTGCATCAGATAGTTTTGTGACCTTGTTCTGGTCCTTCCCTCAACAGACTGTCTCCTCAGAGATGCGTCAGGAGTGTAAGTGCCATGGCATGTCTGGCTCCTGCACGGTGCGGACCTGTTGGATGCGCCTACCCAGTTTCCGCACGGTGGGAGATTTTCTCAAGGAACGCTTCGATGGTGCATCCAGAGTAGTTTATGCCAACAAGGGCAGCAACCGTGCCTCTCACCGAGCCGAACCCAGACATCTGGAGCCAGAAAACCCAGCTCACAAACCTCCTTCTTCCATGGACTTGGTCTACTTTGAGAAATCGCCAAATTTTTGCTCCTACAATGGCAAAACTGGCACTTTGGGAACCTCTGGAAGAACATGCAACAATTCATCTCCTGGTCTGGATGGGTGCGAGCTGCTGTGCTGCGGACGTGGTATTAAGACTCAGACTGAGAGTGTGACAGAACGCTGCCACTGTACGTTCCACTGGTGCTGTCATGTCAGCTGCCTGAACTGCACCAGCACACGAACATTACATCAGTGTCTATGATTTAAGTTGAAACGCCTGGGTTAATATTTGGGCATGTATTGGGGGCAAAGATAGAGCCTTTTATCAAAGCTAGACGTTGCTTTAGAGAACCAGAGGCTCTAAAATTAAGATGTTTAGAAGAGGGTAAAAAGTTTAAATCCAGGTAAAACGACAAAAGAAACTTTCTGTCACAAAACGTCTTCCCAAGTAAAGTAAAGCACAAATATATGAACAGGGTATCAAAGGAATAAAGGAGCTTACTTTTTACTTTAATTTTTAACAAATATTTGAATGCAACAAACATTTATGTCTAAGGGAAATCCCCCATATCCCTGAGGTGTTTACACTGAGGATAGCATAGAAATAAAAGGCTTTAGAGAGCAGATTGTTGCAACCATCAACTAATGTCTGAGTGGGAAGGAGGACAGTGTTTCTCAGATGTTTCTGTAGCCACAGAGCGGAGAGCTGCAAACATGTGCTCTTCTCACCAGGCAAGGAACACTCGGTTCTCAGCTTGTTTACGTAGAACTTAGATGCTCCTAACGTCTAATTTTCCTCTAATTCTCTCCACTTTTTTAGATTTCTCTGGATCTTAAATCCCTTAAAACAGATTTGCCACTTGGGGTGACCACAGAATAGACATAATGATATTTGACCAGAAAAATGCTAGTAAAGTCATGAGGAGCTGCCAGAAAACTACATAATTTGAATGTATTCTGAATACACTGAATACTGTGTTAAAAATTGCAGGAAACTTGTGGCGTGGAATATGACTTACTGAATGAAAACTGGCACAAATTAAGACCGGGCAGTGATGTAAGAAAAAACTAAACATTAAATAAATCAAGGCTTAACGTACAGGGGTTGGACAATGAAACTGAAACACCTGTCATTTTAGTGTGGGAGGTTTCATGGCTAAATTGGACCAGCCTGGTAGCCAGTCTTCATTGATTGCACATTGCACCAGTAAGAGCAGAGTGTGAAAGTTCAATTAGCAGGGTAAGAGCACAGTTTTGCTCAAAATATTGAAATGCACACAACATTATGGGTAATATACCAGAGTTCAAAAGAGGACAAATTGTTGGTGCACGTCTTGCTGGTGCATCTGTACCAAGACAGCAAGTCTTTGTGATGTATCAAGAGTCACGGTATCCAGGGTAATGTCAGCATACCACCAAGAAGGACGAACCACATCCAACAGGACTACCTGTGGACGCAAGAGGAAGCTGTCTGAAAGGGATGTTCGGGTGCTAAACCGAATTGTATCCAAAAAACATAAAACCACAGCTGCCCAAATCACGGCAGAATTAAATGTGCACCTCAACTCTCCTGTTTCCACCAGAACTGTCCGTCGGGAGCTCCACAGGGTCAATATAAACGTCCGGGCTGCTATAGCCAAACCTTTGGTCACTCATGCCAATGCCAAACGTCGGTTTCAATGGTGCAAGGAGCGCAAAACTTGGGCTGTGGACAATGTGAAACATGTAGTGTTCTCTGATAAGTCCACCTTTACTGTTTTCCCCACATCCGGGAGAGTTACGGTGTGGAGAAGCCCCAAAGAAGCGTACTACCCAGACTGTTGCATGCCCAGAGTGAAGCATGGGGGTGGATCAGTGATGGTTTGGGCTGCCATATCATGGCATTCCCTTGGCCCAATACTTGTGTTAGATGGGCGCGTCACTGCCAAGGACTCCTGAACCATTTTTGAGGACCATGTGCATCCAATGGTTCAAACATTGTATCCTGAAGGCGGTGCAGTGTATCAGGATGACAATGCACCAATACACACAGCAAGACTGGTGAAAGATTGGTTTGATGAACATGAAAGTGAAGTTGAACATCTCCCATGGCCTGCACAGTCACCAGATCTGAATATTATTGAGCCACTTTGGGGTGTTTTGGAGGAGCGAGTCAGGAAATGTTTTCCTCCACCAGTATCACGTAGTGACCTGGCCACTATCCTGCAAGAAGAATGGCTTAAAATCCCTCTGACCACCGTGCAGGACTTGTATATGTCATTCCCAAGACGAATTGAAGCTGTATTGGCCGCAAAAGGAGGCCCTACACCATACTAATAAACTATTGTGGTCTTACATCAGGTGTTTCAGTTTCATTGTCCAACCCCTGTAGGTTAAATATGTAAAACTTCCATCTTTGAAAAGTGTAACGTGTAGCAAACTCATTTCAAATAATAAAACTGCTATGCAGACAGTCATCATGTGTATTAGCTAAGAAAACCAAAAGGGTGTAAGCAGTGGCAGTTCTGGGATGAATAGTGCCTTGAGCGAGTCCCTCTTTCTGCCAACCCCATTCAATTAAAATGCAAGCAACTGATTAGGGTTGCCGCGTGTCTGGGAAGGGGGGCTGGAGGCCAGGGGGTAAAATGCAATGCAGTCTAGCAGAAAGTAGGTAACCTTGTCCCCGCCACCCCAACCCACCCACTCAGATTCCACTCTGGGCAACTGCCCGAATGGCCCATATCACAAACCGCTACTGGATGTAAGTATTAAAATATGAGGATATATTTATAAAAGTGTTGCTTGTCTGTTTGCCAAGAGATTTATGCGCCCAATAGCGACTGGAAAGCATGCTATGACTGGAGTCAAGTCAGAATACGTCTAGAGTTATTTTTTCCCTTTTTTGCTTTAATGTAGCTGACAAATGTTGACTCTTGCTAGAACCAGAGAATTATCGGCTCTATTTTTCTGCTAAAAAAACACTTGTTTGGTCATGCACTGAATATTTACTTTTTTATGAGTGTAAATACAAATATTTATTATTGATAATTTTTTTTGTAAGAGCAGTCCTTTTTTAGATTTCAATTCAAAAATCTTAGATTCTAGTTGTTGTTGTTGTTTTTTTTTACTGTATGATAGAAAAATAAAGGTTATATTTTCAATTAAGCCAGCTTCTCTGAATGTGTCTGAGATGGTGTTATGTCTGATATACGTTCTGTTTTGTTTAAGAAGTTTGACAATAGAGAAAGTGAACACATAAGCTGGTCCCTGGGTGTCCTTTGCTTAATCCTATTACCACCGTCAAAGCAGCCTTTTTCTGCAGGCTCACAAAGCATCCCTGCATCTGTGCTCTGAAGCGCTGAGACAGGCTCTGCTTATCCAGCCACATAACTTATCTCATACAGTATACGGGTGTAGATTGAAGGCTTTTTGCTTCTTTTGCCTAATGTCCGAAAGGGGGGAATATGAATACAAAATGTATAAAAACTAGAGCGCTTTTCAGGACTTGGCAACTTAACTAACCACAAAGTCTTGGAGAGATTTGCAGTCTTTAACCAGGAGCAGTATGGGACCAAGCAGGGTTTCTGTGACAGCAAATGGTGGAGGTAAAATAGGACAAGCAACAATTACTGCAATTTACAGAGTCATTTGGATTTGGGAGAATATTCAGAACAAATTTGAGCAAATGAAAATAAAATAAAATAAAATGCTGAAGATAAGCAAAGATATAACATATTTGATAAAATTTTACCACATAATAAAGAATTGAACATCTGCCAGACTGTGACTTAGCTTACGTTGCAATTATTGAAAAATGAATAAAATGACGATATCAGCCTAACTTTAACTAAGAAAGAAAATAGTTTTGCAAAGGAAGTTGTCCTCCATGGTCACATTAGAACCACAAACCTCTGTGTATTTTATAAAACGTTTGTGTGAAAGACTTAGGATTATGATACATATCTTTTTAAGAATGTCTCACAAGTAAAAATACAAAAAGTGTGGCATGCATTTGTACTGAGCCTCCCTGAGGCAATTACAGCTCCAAGTCTTTTGAGGGGTGTCTCCACCATCTATGCACATTTAGACTGAAATGTTTGCCCATTTCCTTGCAAAATTTCCTAAGATCAATCAGACTGAATACAGAGTGTCGGTAAACAGTAATTTTCAAACATTGCCACAGTTTCTAATTTGGATTTCGGTCCGGATTTTGGCTAGGCCATTCTAACAGATCAAGATGCTATGATCTACAACAAAACATTACAAGTCATTTTCATCCAGGACTGCCCTGTGCTTAGCTTCCTTCAGGCTCCCATGAATTCTGAACAGTTCCCTGCTGAAGTAAAGTGCATCCTCACAACATAATGCTGCTACCACCATGTTTTACTTTGGGGGTGGTGTGTTCAGAGTCATGAGCAGTGTTGGTTTTCCACCACAGATAACATTTAGCACATAGGCCAAAAAGTAGATTTTCGATTTTCTTTGACCACAGAATCGTCTTCTATTTGTTTGGTGTGTCCCTCATTATGGCTTGCGGCAAAATGCAAAAAGAGGCTTCTCCTGGCCACTCATCCTTAAAGATCAGATTTTATGGAATGCATGACGAACAGATCCACCTGAGCTGTGGGTCCCTGCAGTTCCTCCAGAGTTACCATACCTCGACTGCTTCTCTGAATAAAGCTCTCCTTATCCGGCCCACCATCTTAGGTTGAGGGCCACATCTTGGTAGGTTTGCTGTTGCTCCATACACTTCATTTTCAGATCATGGATTAGACAGTGAGACGTGAGACGTGTAAAGCCTGGGATATTGTTTAAAAACCTAAAACTGCTTTAAAGGGTTCACAAGTATGTAATGTTTTGCGTTGGTCTGTCTCCTGAAATCCCAATAACTCACATTGAAGTTTGTGGTTGTAACATGATAACATTTGGAAAAGTTCGATGGTTATGAATGCTTATGCAAGGCACTTTCAACAGCAAAGAAGGGAGGACAGAATTAAAACTCAATGAAATAAAGTGGTTGTTAAAAATGAGTGAAAGCAGAGTTCACACCCCTGCCATGAGAGTAAGGTGGGGGAGTTGTTAGAGACAGTGATTGGAGGGGGTACTGCCTGTGGGAGTGCTGAGGAGTCAGTGATAATTAGCTCAATTAGTGACAAAGGCAGTGTAATAAATACCGACTTAGTGTCTGGGTCCCTGCTGGCCTCTCCTTGCACAGCCTGCGATGTGGCCCTGGCCTGACGGACAATTCATTAAACTGACAAAATACCCCACCGTCCAGGCGTGACGCAACGAGTTAGCCCCCTACATGCTCAGCTCATTGTTCTAATTGTCTGGGCTGGAGTCACTTTGTGGCCGCCTCCTCTTTCACCCGCCCCGTGTTCACGCTCGGCCTTCAGAAAAACCCGTGGAGTTAATGCTCCTACCTTACTCTGCATGTAGGTGATCGGCAGGTTTGAAAAAAACCCAGTGAGAGCTCCTTGGGGTGGGGCTGCTGGCGGGGGGGAGGCAGTGGGATTAGCGAATGGAGGTTGCCTGGGAGTGCTGAGAGCAGCACTGATCGGAATGTAGGAGAGATGAGTCCAGAAGCTCGGATGCGGGACAAAGCGAGAGTTAATAAGGAAAGATTGAAGGGGCTGGCGACAATGGGCCGCCACCCGAGTCGAGATGAAATTGCTTCCGAGGATTATTGGGAAAGGGTGTGAGCATTGTAGGGTTTTTGTGTGAGTACGAGTTTGCTTGGGCATTTGTGTGTTTGTGATTATGTGTATGTGTGTTCAGGGTAAGGGGCGGGGGTGTGGGATTGATCACTGCCCCTCTGGTTGGGGAGCAGGAGACCGAGGGAGGCTAACCGGCTGTTCCCACAGTCTGTTCTGCAGCAGCCACCTTTGACACACGGGGCTGCCAGGCGGCAAGCAGGCAGCCATGGTGAAAAGGGCACAAACAGGAACAACAGCCCACACTAAACAAAAGTCACTCGCTTTGGCGACCAGCAGAGGAGCGCAAACTGGAGTGAAGGGGCTGAAGACTGCACAAAATTGTTTGATTGAGTCCTATTTTGGTTTTGGACACAGACAGCGCCTGTTTTGCCAATAACGCATAATAATATCTCGATGACAGCCAGATACAGCCTTCTCATGAATGGAATATGTCCTGTATCAAATTGTTTTATTTGGACATGGGGCTTACCCAGTAATGCATATTCAATGTCTTGTCACAATAAATCTTTTCTCCATGATATCCTGACCTTGCAAATGAAAAAAGGACATTAAACGGTCCAGACTGAAGAAGCAAGTGTGCCAGTTAACTAATTAACTTAACCACAGTCATAGTGCGGTATTAGATTCTCACAGTATGATATAAAATACCAAGCTTTCACTGTTTTACAGGATTTCCAAAAACATTTCCAAACAATTGCTCATCTAATTGCTTATATTGAAACAGAAAAGCAGCGGGGGTTAGAAAAAATTGCATGAAGTTCAGTAGGCTATAGTTATTATATTTTTTTTATAAGCATTATTACTGTTACTGCTGTTAATTTAATTATCTTTACAGATGATATTTGCTATAGTTTTTAGTCATATCCCATTGTGCAGGCGTACTGTACCGCCAAACTTACAAACTGGACAATTCAACAACAACACACAAAACAAACAACCCCCCCAAAAAACCTAAACCTACAAATAATCAAGTGTTCAAACAACAAAGCACTTACTCCAGAGAACAGAAAATCAACAACTTTCTTTACTGGTGCAAACATTATGTAATATATTGACTATTATAGTTATAGTGAATAATGTAATACATAGACATCATCCAAATAGAATATGGCTTTTTATTTAAATTTCCCTATTGCACAGAATATTATACAGTAATAATAATATATAAACATATGGCTCTTTATGGAATAACACTGGGAGTGTAGCAAGCTGATATTAGCTGAATAAT
The DNA here is from genome assembly GCA_036173005.1 of Crenichthys baileyi. NCBI lineage: Eukaryota > Metazoa > Chordata > Actinopteri > Cyprinodontiformes > Goodeidae > Crenichthys > Crenichthys baileyi. Next base: position 72,183 of record JAHHUM010002490.1, read on the forward strand.
CAGTCAGGCTATCTGTTCAAGTAACCGGCCTACAGGCTTGCTGGTTGTAGCTAGTCAACAGTAGTTGCAACCAAAGGAAGAGTGATGCATGCTACTCCTCTAGTTTCCACACCATGATTTTTTGATGAACAAGATTTTTTTTATGACTGGACAGCCGAATTTGTCTTTCTTGTAAGCAAGGAGAGGGTAGAAGCCTTGTTTTAGCCAGCTGACAGGTAGTGTGCAGCAACAGGTTGGGGAGCGCCGCTATACTCTATGGTCCATAGAGCCAGAGAAAACTCAATTCACTTTCTCTGAGATCCCTTTTAAAGGACTGTAAATTGCATGTGTGGCTGTTAAATGACATTAACCTAGATTATCTAACTCAAGAACAATCAAAATAATAAAGAAGCCCACCAAAACACTCACACTGTCATTTGCTGTTATTGCTTTCCTTAAATTGTTCTAAAGTTAACAGGTCAGTTAATTATGTATTTAGGTAGTGTTTGTTTGAATCAAAGAGTAATAAAGAAGTTTAGGCCACAACACATTTTTTGCGAGGGTTGTGACAGACAATGAGGCACTGGTTTGATTTCTGTGCTGCTGAACCAACATTTCATGTAATACTAGCACTCAATTATGGGCCAAGCTCCAATTAATTGGGGTATTGTTATTGTATGAACATCCTTAAAATGCTTGTGTAACAATATGAGGAATTTTGCTTGGTGCCACTAAGAGACCACAGGGTTATTATGTACTAAGATATGTATTTACAGCCTCATCTCACACACACATCGTGGAAAAAGGAATTCTAATGAAAAGCTTGAACTGACTTCTGCCAAAGCTGCAGAAAAATGGATCAACAACAATTTACATAATTCGACGATGTCATGTTCGAATGAAAGTTTGTGCATAGACTCTGATGAGTGTGTGTGTGTGTGTGTGTAAGAGAGCTCGTGTGGATGGCAGCTGGGAAGCAGACACGATCCAGCAGAATCCTTCCCCTAGCAACTGACCTTGTTGGCAGATGGTGGTTCCAGAGTAACAGCCAACCAGCATCACAATGGCCGTGGCCTCCTAACATCTTCATCACTTTATCATCCACCACCCTGCCTCAACCTGTCACACAGGAGAGAGGTTACATTCATGCCCACAGATGGACTCACACCTTTTTTTAAACTTTGCCAAAACTTGAAAAAAATGAAAAGGATGAGAGTTTTTAGGAAGACATAGAACACTCGTTGTCTGCAAGTCTTCAGACACGCTCAAACCGCCGTTTTCCATTGTTGGGTTTTCTGCACATAGTGAATCAGGGTGGGAATGTGGAGAGACCACTCAACCACAGTGAGCAATCAGTATGATGTCTGTGGTCAGGCTCTGTGCCCCTATGCAGGGAGATGGAGAGCGAGGCCTGCACTTATAAGGTGGGAGGGAAATAAATCGGCGACTTTGTGTGTGTGAGAGAGAAAGAGACATACCAGTACTCCTCACACATGAATAAAGATGTTGCATCCTGCTGCATGTGAATACACTACTGACTGTGAATGGAGGAATAATATATTAATATAAGCTGTCAACACCCCACACTCATGCAGACGCGACCTCTGAGTAGTCTTGGCTTGTTGGGCTCTTCGCTGTTGGCACATTTCCTGTTGATATTAAATATCTTTCTCAACCTCAAGCCCTTGCCGCAAGATCTCGACCTGAAACACCTCTTCGCCAAGAAACATCTCTAGCTAAACACCTAAAGAAAGCTGTCTAACTCAATTATCTTAAGTGTGATTTGGACAAGTTATATTTGTTAAAATAAGGAAATATGGCGATGTCCATTCTTTCACTAGTCTGGATAAACTAGTCTGGATAAACAATATCTGATTAACGATCAACGTGAACGAATGGATTTAAATGAGCCCATTCATAAGCGGGCATCAACTATTCGAAGAACTAAGCGCAGCTTCCCCTGACAACATAAAAAAATGCCTTTTAGGAAGCAGTTTGGGAGAGAATGCTCCATGACTGAGAAACCTTTAGAGGACTTTTAGCTATGAGAGAGTAACAGCATTTACTCTGGAAGCCAAAGTGCTCTGTAACTGCTTTATGTGTGCGCATCCAGGCGCAGTTCGGGCTGTTACTCACGTAGAGTTGAAACCAAATACCTACATATACTGTATGAAATTAAACATAACTTTTTAAATCAGAGTAAATTTTCCTGTTCTTAGTATTTGACAGAATTGCTTTTAAACTGTCCCATTGGGTCAAACGTTTTGGGTGTCATTCCACAGGCTTTTCTCCATATTTTGCTAGACGTTTGGCCTATTCCTCCTGACAGAACTTGTGTAACTGGGTCAGGTTTGTCTGCTGCCTTTCTTACACACACCTTTTCTGGTCTGCCGACAAATTTTCCATTGGTCACTCCAAAACATTGTGGAGCTAATTTGGTGGTACGCTTAGGGTCATTGCCATTTGGAAGACCCATTTGGGCCCAAATTCTAACTCCCTGCCTGATATCCTGAGATGTTGCGTCAGTAGCAAAACGATTTTTCCATATGCAGCCATCTATTTTGTGATGTGCACCAGCACCTGTCCCACGATGCTGCCAACTCCATAATCGGGATGATTATGGATTTAACATTTGTTTTTATGTTAATTTTAGAGTAATGGCTTCTTTCTCTATGAGTGGCCTTTTATCAATTGTTGCTACAGGATATGTTTCACTGTATATCGTTGCAACTTTAGCCTGCATTGTCACAAGAACTGTTGCCTTTGTTCTGGAGTGAATACACACATTTCACACTAAAACACATTCATCCTAGGACACAGCACCCATATCCTTCTTGAACCCTATAGTGGTTGGACATTTCCATGCTGTTAGTACTTACATATACATAAATAACGGATGGAGCTGTACCTTTAATTAACTAAAATGTTGTAAATTACAGGCTTAGCAGAGCTATAGCATCATCTTCTAGTGATTACCAAAATATTTAAAGGCAATGTTGATGTTTGTTAACCTTTTTTGTTATTATTCTGGCATTCAGCAAATAGAAATATTTTTGGTAATCCTAACTGACTTTAAACAGGAAAGTTTAGTGAGAGAGTGAGGAAAAAGGTTATATGTCTTTTTACACAGTGTATGTAAATATCTGGTTTCAAATAAATATCTCACTCTGTTGGGACATGTTGTTGAAAATGTATCCCTTTCCTCTTGCTTTTGATACAAGTGCGCTTCTTCTCCCATTGCACAAAACACTCATTCTCTGACCATTTGACTGTCATACGTTATATTGAACAGTTTCTACACCCTAGATTTGTTGTTTCCATGTGTGAGCCTGCTGTAGGCAGGGACTGTCCAGATGGATTTACATGTCCAGCAGAGGACAGCAGGGAGAAAAGGATGTTTAATGCATTTTGTCACTTATTTTCTACATACAGGTAAATTTAGCTAAAACCACAGGAGATTTCTAGATGATTTTGGTAGCTAACCTTCTTAAACATAATCAACATTTTAGCAAAGAGAACACCAATCTTATAGTGCCTCTAAAGTTGCCAAAGTTAAAAACGTAATCCTAACGGGCCACTCATTCAGAATTAAAGACTCATTTTGTTTCCTGACAAATCAGACTTGAATTAATGAACTATTAATGAAACTTTTTTGAGAATCAGGCCAAATTAGAGTACAGGATGGGAATAAACAGGCTGCAAATGGTATATTCATAAAATTTAATAAAATTAATGAATACATGAAAATTAATTCATGGTGTAGATATGAACTCCGTTTAGTATGTTTAGGTTAACATGAATTGAATCACTTTTAATATGTGTGAGCTAAACATAAAATTGTTAAGTATGTATTTATACTTACTGACCACTTTATTAGGTACACTTTTCCAAACCAGACTGAACTCCTTCTTTTCCAACACAACTGGTCTAAGTACTCTGTGCATAGATTCAACAAAGTGTCAGAAACATTCTTTGTGTCTTTTGGTCCATATTGACATGACAGCATCATGTAGTTACTGCAGATTTTTGGGTTGCACAGATTTATGATTTCCCCAACTCACTCTAAAGGTGCTCCAATAAACTGGTGAACTAAGGAGGTCATTGGAGCACAGTAAACTAATTGTTATGATCAAGAAAGCAGTTGGAGGTGATTTGAGCTTTGCAACATAATATTCTGGCTTCCTGGAAGTAGGGATCAGAAGATGCAAACACTGTGGTCATAAAAGAAAATCCATGAGGAAATCTATACTCATCAGACCAGGCAACGTCTTCGTAGCCTTAGTTTTTTGTTCTTAGTGTAGTGGCAAAGTTGGAAAGGCCAGTGATCTGTGAGATCTGCGAGCAGTTAAATTAGCTTTAGTTTTTCTCGCCTGCTCTTCGGTGAAGTACAGGCAACAAAACTATTTGGAAATGTCTATTACAAATGTATATTTTTAGAGATGGATTTAAAAACACCAAGGTGCAGTAAGAATACAAAGTTTTTCATATTCATTCCTCAGTGCAAGTTAATTCTACATAAATACCAGTGATCCTTCTCAACCATCTTGTTCACCACCATGTTTCTACTGAGCAGCCCAAAGGGACAAACCACACAGTGGCTTTAGAACGAACCTTTCATGTTTTCCAAAGCTGCACCTTCTTGTCATTTACACATCCACCAACTGGTGTACCCAAAATTTCAATGCAAGGAATGCCTTCCATCAGAATACAATATAATTTATAAACTATAATTAAAGCTAAAACCCAATGTTTGATTTTTCTTTCAGTGCCTAAACTCTGTAAGGTTTGTTGTTGGAACTGACTGTACCTTTTGTGACCACTCTATACTAAAACACTTAACTTAGACCATGTTACAAAAATCAGAGTTTTTAAACAGTATGTTGAATGAGAACCTTCTTAGGAGTTTTGTGACAAGCAAAGTTTGTAGAAAACAGCTAATGGCCTGCCAGAGAGCCTTTTAAGGGATAAAAGGGTAACTAAATGTATTTGTGATCTCACAAAAAACAGCAATAGACTTGTAAGAGATCTGGTTACTGCACCTTGGTGACTACTAAATGCAGCACGGGATGTACAATCTAATCATCAAGGCCCTCTGCCCTGCAGGTTTTAGATATTTGAATGCATCAAACACTTGATTTGAGTAAATTTACAGGACTCTGCAGAAATTTGATGACAACCTTTTGAGGTAACTGTTTCATTTGAAAGGGTATGTTGCAATAGTGTGGCCTGAGAACCAGGTCCGGGAGACACTGATGCAGGTAACATGTTTGTTGGTGGAGCAAGAGCATGTAAAACGGGATTATGGAGACAAGGTGCCCGCTGGTTATCCAGTCATCCAGAACATGTTACCTAACCCAGTCTTAGCCACTAGTTGTCTTAAAATTCTCACATTCAAAGTGTTAATCATCTAATAATATTGAACAGGTTTATTTTGTTTACTGTCAAAATCCCATAATTTTTCAGACTTAAATGGTTTTGAAGTGTTAATACAAAATGGTAGATACTTCTACAGGATCTCCTGGATGGATGGATGGATGGATGGATGGATGGATGGATGGATGGATGGATGGATGGATGGATGGATGGATGGATGGATGGATGGATGGATAGATGGTTGGATGGATGGATGGATGGATGGATGGATGGATGGATGGATGGATGGATGGATCTTTTCAGCATCCCTCTCTGCTTTGGAATGTAAAATGTAAACAAAGACCTGTACGTTATGGACCAAGGAGTGAAAGAAAAAAAGAGAGAAATATTACTTGCAATAAAAAAATATCAAAACATAAATGAATCAAACCTAATTTTTTTCAATAAAACAATTTTATCAAAGATGCCAGAGAAACAAAAGTTTAGTAAAATGACAATGCACAGAAAATAGCACTAATGCACCAACTTTGAACTGTTAAGACTGTAACTTTGACATTTTTAGATGTTCTCTTTATGGCACAGTGCCATGGAAGGGGTAGTAATTGTCACTTGTCTTTTGTGCCTTCCAACGTTCAATCCTCAAAGCATTCATTTATGTCAGAGTTTAAATTATTTTCCTATGTGTACATTTAATTTGGCTTCAAAAGGCAAATGTGACGAACCTAGGGTGACTGTGTCTCCTCGTGTGTTTTTATATTGTGCTGTTGTTCTCCATAAGGGTGGAATTCTCTGTTCTGCTGCTGACTCACCTGTTTCTAAATGCTGACCAAGTCACAATTTAAATAGACCAGCAAGACTTTCCAGTGGCATCGTACTGTCTTTTATTCCCTCTTGTATGTGGCTGTTGAATATGAACAATGCCTAAATGGGTTGTTTTGTATGTTTTTTATGCGTGTTTATCTTTTGTTGTACTTATACTGTGATTTTGTTAAATTATTGAATGATTTTGGTTAGTGGATGCATGCTAGAGGTGAATGTATGGACTGGTAGGGTACGAATTAATTGCCCATTGGGATTATTAAAGTTGCCTGAATCTGAATCTGAACATGGTTGCAGTCATCAAGCTTCATGTGTCCTTGTGCCTTAGATATACAGAGCTGTAAAATAGCATTTTTATTTTGCATTTTCTCAAATCATCACATAACCAAGGTACATTTTATTAGTTATACCCACCTTTAACAGAACCTGTCTGACAGCATGAAGTAGGCTAAAAGATCTCAAACAGCCATACATCATGTCCCAATTTATAGAAATCAAAAATAGTCTTTGAAATCTATTGTTGTGCAAAGGCTTACAAAGCCACTTCTAAGGTTTTGATTCTCTGTTGAATTCCAGTATGAGCTATTATTCACAAATGGAGAAAACAGAACAGTGGCAAACCTGCATTGCAGGCCTAAATTTAAGAATCATAAATAGACTGCGTAAAATGGCATCCATAGGAGAATTCCAAGACCAAAACCACTGATGACCAAAAAGAATCCAATAGCCCATTTAACATTTACCAAAAATCATGTTGATGATCCCCAAGACTATTGAAAGTATTTTAGTGGACTGATGAGACAAACGTGGAATGTTTTGGAAAGAGTGCATCCCATTATGTCTGTTGTGAAATAAAAACAGCATTTCAGAGACAAACACTATAACAACAGTCAAACATGGTGGTTGTTGTGTGATGCTGTAGGTCTGCTTTGCTTATTCAGGACAACTTGCAGTAAATGAGGAACCCATTAATTCTGCTTTTTACCAGAAATACCTACATACAATGAACAACAGCAAGTCCACTTCTGAATCAGTGAAGGCCTTGGAGTTGATTTGTCAAAGTCTGGACCTAAAACCAATTGAGATGTTTAAAGAGGCTCTTCATTGCCAGTTATTACAAATGCTTGATGACAATTACTGGCACTAGTGGTGGCATAACACGTTATTGGATTTGAAGACCAATTACGTTTAAAATATGGCAGGTTGTTTTAGATAGCTTTTTTCCTTAAATAAATGCAATAACACAAAAAACTGGTCTTGGTATTTACTCAGGTCACCTTTGTCTGAGGGATGTATTCAACTCCCACCTCTGGGAGAGCTTTGACCAGATTCCGGGGGAGGTTGGAGACATAGAGTCCAAGTGGACCATGTTCTCCACGTCTATTGTCGGTGCTGCCGCCCGTAGCTGTGGCCCGAAGGTCTGTGGTGCCTGTCGTGGGGGAAATCCCCGAACCCGGTGGTGGACACCGGCAGTAAGGGACGCTGTCAAGCTGAAGAAGGAGTCCTAATGGCTGTGGTTGGCTTGTGGGACTCTTGAGGCGGCTGACGGGTACCGTGAGGCCAAGGGTGCTGCGGCCTGGGGCTGTGGCAGAGGCAAAAACTCAGGCCTGGGAGGAGTTCAGTGAGGCCATGGAGAAGGAGTACCGGTTGGCCTCGAAGTGATTCTGGCAAACCATCCGGCGCCTCAGGAGGGGGAAGCAGTGCTTCGACAACAGTGTTTACAGTGGGGGTGTGGAGCTGCTGACCTCGACTGTGGACTTTATGGGGCGGAAGAAGGAGTACTTAGATGACCTCCTCTATCCTGCCATTACACATTCACTGGTGAAAGCAGAGGCTGGGGACTCGAGATTGGACTCTTTCATCACCCAGGCTGAAGTCACCGAGGTGGTTAAAAGCTCCTCAGTGGCAGGGCTTCGGGGGTGGATGAGATCCGCCCTGAGTACATCAAGTCTCTGGATGTTGTGGGGCTGCCATGGTTGGCACACCTCTTCAACATTTTGTGGTAGTCGGGGACAGTGCCTCTGGATTGGCAGACCGGGGTGGTGGTCCCCCTTCATAAGAAGGGTGACCGGAGGGTGTGTTCCAACTATAGAGGGATCACACTCCTCAGCCTCCCTGGTAAGCCTATGCCAGGCTATTGGAGAGGAGAGTCCGGCTGATAGTCCGAACCGCGGCTTCAGGAGGAGCAGTGTGGTTTTCGTCCCGGCTGTGGAACACTGGAGCAGCCCTACACCCTTTGCAGGTACTTGCAGGTTCATGGGAATTTACCCATCCATCTGTTTTGTGGACCTGGAGAAAGCATTCGACTGTGTCCCTCGTTGTGCCCTGTGGAGGTGCTCCAGGAGTATGGAGTCGGGGGCCCTTTATTAGGGGGTGCATGTTGGACTCCAGCAGGGCTGCCCTTTGTCACCGGTCCTGTTCATAACTTATATGGACTGAATTTCTAGGCACAGCCAAGGGTCAGAGGGGGACCAGTGGATTTCGTCTCTTTTTTTTGCAGATGACGTGGTCCTGCTGGCCCCCTCTAGCCAAGACCTACAGCGGTTCGCAGCCGAGTGTGAAGCGGCTGGGATGAAGATCAGCTCCTCCAAGTCAGAGGCCATGGTACTCAACCGGAAAAGGGTGGATTGTCCTCTTCAGGTTGGAGGGGAGTTCCTGCCTCAAGTGGAGGAGTTCAAGTATCTCGGGGTCTTGTTCACGAGTGAGGGAAGAATGGAGCGGGAGATCGACAGACGGATCGGTGCGGCTGCCGCAGTAATGGGGGCGCTGTGCCGGTCCGTTGTGGTGAAGAGAGAGCTGAGTCGAAAAGCGAATCTCTTGATTTACCGGTCGGTCTACGTTCCTACCCTCACCTATAGCCATGAACTTTGGGTCATAACTGAAAGAACGAGGTCCCGGATACAAGCGGCTGAAATGAGCTTCCTTCGTAGGGTGGCCGGGCACTCCCTTAGAGATAGGGTGAGGAGCTCGGCCATCCGGGAGGGGCTCGGAGTAGAGCTGCTGCTCCTCCACATCGAGAGGAGCCAGTTAAGGTGGCTCGGGCATCTATGCCTCCTGGACGCCTTCCTCGGGAGGTGTTCCAGGCACGTCCCACCGGGAGGATGCCCAGGGGACGGCACAGGACACGCTGGAGGGACAAGCGTGTCCCAGGCTGGCCTGGGATTGCCTTGGGCTTCCCCCGGAGGAGCTGGAGGAGGTGTCAAGGGGAGAGGGAGGTCTGGGTGTCTCCATTGAGTTTGCTGCCCCCAAGACCCGGTCCTGGATGAAGCGGAAGACGACGACGACCTTTATCTGAAACATTTAAGTGTGCAAAAAAAAAAACCAGAAGAACAAAAGCAATTTTCAAACTTTATTTCCATTTTCTTCTATGGTGAACCTTCTTCTGAGTCAAACCCTTACCTGGAAAACCTACCTTCAGCCATGAAAGTCCATCACTGGTCCTTCTCCTTAATTCAAGCCACCAGGACTCGCCTGGCTGTTTGCACTGGTCTATTGGCTCCAAAGATCAGCAGGCTTAAACATCGAAACTGAGAAAAAGCTCTTTCCTCAACCTACCTGTCTGTCTCCAGGCTTAGTCATCCTGGGATCATGTTAACCCATATCATTTCCTAGATACCGGCTTCATCTGGACATTCATATATTTCCCAATTTCGAGAATAAACCTAATTGTAATTTGACTGCTAAGTTCCTAAAAAAAAATGTAAACATGTCAAATCTGTCCATGTGACAAAAAAACTTTTCCATGACTGCCGACAGCAGCACCCACGTTTTCAACATCCTTATTGCACCTTTCTGTACCACTGCAGAAAAAAATAAAGATCGCTCCAGTTACACATCTGCAAACTTTTACCCTGCAGAGGCCGGACAAGTGACAACAAACAGATAAAGTAACTTCTCAGCAAGCTTTTCACAGGGATTGACCGATTTGGATGAAATACCCAGCATTAGGGTGAAACTTTAAACCACTACATTTTCCAGGAGAGGGGATTTGCTCGCAAACACTGTGTGACCTCCTGTAAACATCGCTGCAATGATGGGGCAAGATGTTGAGCAAAGGCAACCAGCAGCTGAATATGTTTATAGATGTCTGACCTGGTGTGGGTACAGTGAAGAAACATTTCAACTCTGAGATCAACACGAAATATGAGCACAAACTGCGGAGGAACTCGAGTGACACCACGAAAGCCTGAGTATATTTCACCTGTAAGCAGAATTAAGGTCTGCATTTATTCAAATCGAATGGACAAATTATTCAGAAATTACCTCAATATGTGTTTCGCTGTACTCAGTTGTGACATCTCTCAGGTAAAAAATCCATTTCTGAGCTGTTACTGACCACACAAGGTCAAACCAAATTGTTTGCCGTCTAAAGACTCATTTTTGTCAAGTGTGGACCACCTTCAAATAAACTTAAACGGCATCATCCTTCTGAGAGTAGTAGTGGTTATCTCTTAACTAGATGTAGTGGTGAACAGAAGGAGACATGCTCAGATTTTGGTTGAGACTGCAAACAGTGTTTCACAGCGACAGTGGGTGAGCATTCAGCACTGACACAGCACTGGAGGAATGTTTATTTGCTGCAGTTCAGGAGTCGAGTGGTTTGCCGGAAACGTGACACATTCCTGTTTATTTGGCTCTCATGCAGCCAGACAAACATGCACACATGCTCAGACTGCTTTTTGTACTAGTTCACAGCTACACACATATGCACAACTATTCTTTTTTTAATATGATGCAGAGATGTGCAAATAGGACACCTCTGGTTTTTAAAGCATCTCTTATTTCTGTAAGGGGCAGTTTTATATAGTGGCAAAGTTAGTTTTTGCATAATTTGATTCCTTAATTTGGGTACATTTACTTAGTGAGGAAAACATTGCTTGTGAGGAAAGTAATATTTAAAAAAAATGAACACTTCAGGTGGGTTTGGTGTGAAACAAAAGATGAATCGGTGCAAAGAGGATTGGGTGGCGGACGAAGGTGGAGACCTCAACGGCCCGATCCCCGGATGCTTAGGCTGGCTCTAGGGACGTGGAATGTTACCTCGCTGGGGGGGAAGGAGCCTGAGCTTGCGCGGGAGGTCGAGAGATATCGACTAGAAATAGTCGGGCGTGTCCTGGGCCCAGGGGACGGCCCAGGACACGCTGGAGGGACTATGTCTTTCGGCTGGCCTGGGAACGCCTTGGGCTCCCCCCGGAGGAGCTGGAGGAGGTGTCTGGGGAGAGGGACGTCTGGGTGTCTCTGCTGAGTCTGCTGCCCCCGCGACCCGGTTCCGGATAAGCGGAAGACGACGAGTACGAGTATGAGTACAAAAGATGAATATCTTGAAAAGAAAGTCACGTCCACTGTTAAGTAAGGTGAAGGACTGGTAATGCTGTGGGCCAGTTTCTCTTCCAAACGCCAAAGAAACCTTGTTAGAGTGCAAGGCATAATGAAGTATTAGAAATCCCAGCACTTATATTTATAATTTAAAGCCCTTTTATGTTTATATGTGCATATTGCATTATTGATGCGGCTCTTGTCAAAGACCTTAAACCTTGAACATTTAGGAAAAAATCGTGTAGACTCTACCAGTAAATTAAAAATAAGTTGTTAGGGATAATAAACCAACACATTTGGGCAGATCAACACGGAAATGGTTTCCCAGACAAAAAATCAACCTTCTTCCATGGTCATCTCAGACCCCAGACCTAATACCTGTGGAGTGAAATGAAGAGAGGAGAGCATCAGATAGGACCCAGCACCCTGGATGGTCTAGAGATATTATGCAAAGACGAATGGCCAAAGATCCCTCTCTCTGTTTGCTCCAACCTTGTGACAAATTATGGGAGAAACCCTATTGACAAGAGGACGTTTCAATTAAAGTATTAGCAGCAGAGGCACCAATAACTGTGCCACCAGTGATTTAATTAAAAATAATTATTCCTAAACATGACTTTTAATGTTTAGGATAAGTGTGCTAAAGCAATAAACATGAATTTGTTTAAAGTCTTTTTACATCTTGTAGCCTTATTATTGTTAATTTTATACGAGCGATAAAAGATATCAGAAGAAAATCTAAAATTATTAGTCAAAAGAACATTCACCAAAACGTTTGGTGTTCTTTTTATTTACACCATGCAGATTTTCATTTAACGCGAATAAAAATCAACACATGGATACCCCAAGGGAGGAAACAACACTATTTTTCTTATTATTGATATCTGACTAGTGATAGTATTAAACTGAAGAGTAGGACCATATGATATTCATGTAACTGTGGCATTATTGCCAGAATAATCCCAATAGAATTTCTTTCCTGATGTGAGCGAAAGAGCACATCTTCAGCTGTGATAAGGTTCCAGCTCACCCTTGGAGCATCCAGGAAAAAGCAGGGTGTGTCCTTTGGTAAATTAGAGACTCCTGATTATTAATAGTTCTGCTTGGTTGTGTTGGTCCTGGTAGGCTGCTTTGGTCATCATTAATCTCAGCAGGTTGGGCCTGTGTTTGTAGGTCAGCACAGATTTAGAGATAAACACTTCCACGGGTTTCGTTTTATGATTTGCAAACAGATGCTAATTTCCACAGCTCCTGTCGTTACTGGCCTAACAAGGCCTAATCCTTCTCTTAGGCTTTGTGTGTGTGTGTGGTAGGTGTATAGTGACTCAAAGATGAATTATTCACTTCTTCCTTAAGCACAACAGGGATTCCTGCCCACAAAGCGTGCAAACTTTTGTGTGTTTGTGTTCATGTCCGTGTGGTTGGCCGGCCAGTCTCATCTCTACGTCTTTTCCCCTGAAGTTCTATCCATTATCCTCGGCATCTGGCTGCCAAAGCCCGTAAAGAAGACATTTTTCTTGGCGAGTTGTGTTTTTTTTTTTTTAGGCAGTGACACAGGGGACAGCCAACCACAGGAGCCACACGTCTTCCAGTCTACATGCATGCAGAGAACTGCTTGCGAAGAAAAACCACCTCAATATCCTTTTTGCTGTCTTTCTCAAAACACAGTGTCCCACTCAGACTTATAAGCACAAGACGCTGCTTCCACCCACCCATTGCCTCTTTGTGATTCGAGGCCTAATCATTTCCAGAGACAGAGCTTTAATAGAAAATATCCCAGTAATTTTTGCCCTCTAGGGGCTCCTCCTGGCTTCTAAATTGATATTGTCTTATTTTTGCATCTAAAATAAATCCTAGATGGCGAACATTTCAGACATTGAAAGTACGTTGTTTTATATTAAAAAATGTGCTTGTATTAGAGAAATAAAATTTTCAGCTTTGATCAACTTCGATTGCACTTCTATATTTAATTGTGTTAGCTCTTGGAGGCTTAAGGAAACGCAGTCTTGCAGAAGGTAATATTGAGATAGATTGCACTCTGCTCACACCTGACTGTGTCCTTGGTTGACATCCGGCTGCTGAACAGTAAACACATTCTTTGTATGGTAAAAATGTCACTAAGGTGCATTAATTGATATCATGTGCATTTTCTAAGCCATTCAGGGTGCAGCTCAAATCAGACTGTCTGAACAGCAAGCATGTGGGAAGACGTCTTGGCTGCAGCTTATGACATTTTCTGGCATCTGGATCATCCTGAACACACATGTGTCTATCATAATGGGATAATTGTTCAGATTTTGATAAGCTACCAGCCACGCATCTGACAAGCAGCTAGAATGCCTCCATCATATTCCCTCTGAGAAAGAAAGGATGATTTACATATTGTTGGGTAGGGGGGCACACGTGAGACAGTGGCTTTAAAAACTGCCCTAACCAAATAAGTATCAAGGTATGCAAACACTCATCTGTGCAGCTTTAGTCTAAAAGGTTCAGACAGATGTTTTTCTCTTGATTTGGCTTCATCTTCCAAACTGGGAAATTGCAGTTGCTCCAGTGAGACCCTGGAGCTAAAATATCTAGTTCTATCAACTAAGATAAGATTTAATCTGTTCACAATCTATACTTGGCATGTTCCAAACACTGGTGTCAAGGTGTGCCCCGTCCTTATATCGAGGTGTCAGAGAAACTGCTGAAGTGAACAGTTTTCTCTAGCTGCGTAGAGCATAGAGTAATACAAGGGTGCCTTTACCACATCTGCTGCTGTGCACTGCTGGTCAGCTGGCTAAAAGAATGCTTCTACACTATGTCTATGCTAACCACAAACAGCATTTAAGGTATCTGGAAACAAGTCAACTTATGACAAACACGGACAGTCACCATGTGGAGCCTTACTGAGATCCATCCATCACTCTTATTAAGGTTAAACTGTTTTAAAACTATGGCTGGCAAGCTTCAAGCAACTGCAGACTCCGCCTGAGTGGACAGCCCGGAGAGGGAACCTGGTTCATATAGGCCTGTTAGGGATATGTTTTACTTTTTAAAAAGCAGAAAACCAAAAAGGTAAAATATTCTGAGTAATAAGAAGCTACGACTAAATTTAGTGAGTATTCATTGTATGTTTTCTCAAGTCAAACAAATAAATATATCAAGTTTAATTAATTCATTGGTTTTAGTACTGTGGAAGAGTCTTGAGTTATCCCTTATTTCTTTAATGTTTGCTTTTAAGGACTCTTCTTGTCTTAAACAATAGTTCGGCAGGCTTTTTGAAAGATATTTAAAGTTTTTCTTTAAATTTTGGCTGCTTTTTTACCAGTTTTCAATCAAGTGCCTAAGAGTTTTCATTCAGCTTTTTATTTTAAATGGGATCTTAAGGCACTTTTGGTGCTGATGGCCTGTCAAAATGTTTTGTGGCTTAGCTTAATTTTTCCATTTGAACCGTTTTCATTTTTTCTGTTTTGTTTGCACATACACTTTTTCTAACATTTTACAAAAGTGTTTTGTAATGGAAATTACATTTGTAATTTTGTTGATGATGTTGATTGCTGCATCTCCACACGTTGTTATCCTTGTGTATTGCCTTTATATGGGCGTGTCCTGTGTTTGACCTGAGAAAGATCGCAGTAGTATCGAAACACTGCTGAAAAATCCTGTGAAGATCAAAACTCTCTATCCATGTATCACAAATAGTACGGCACCTTCATCTGCTGATGTACGCATAACTACCTTTCTCCAGCCTGTCACAAAGTCACAATAAGTTCCCATATCTTTAACTGAAAATATGCTTTATTGCCAAAAGTGTTTGTCTGTCTACTTTTACATGTAAATGAACTTTGATTGCATCCTACTCTTGATCTATAAGGTCTAATTTGTTGATGGACCCACCGTTGCCAGCAATAGTAACTTTTCTGTAAACATCTTCAAGAAGGTTTAGGAGGGTGTTCATAGTTACACGAGAAAACCAGAATTGCAGCCTCTGCTCTAATTCATCCCAAAGATGTTCAAGAGAGTCGAGGTCAGGACTCCATGCAGGTCAGTCAAGTTTCTTCACACCAAACTTTATACACCTGCAGCGCTGGAAGTGATTGGAAAACCACAATTCATGGATTTGGTGGTGTGACCCAATACTTTTGCCAATATAGTGTACAAAAATATAGTTTGACAGACATAAAATAAGGTTTTAGCACCACTAATCTGATTTTCTAAAAGCTGCTGAAAACATGGCAGACAGTAGATGATGTATTTTTCAGGTCTTGTGCCAGTTCTGTGGAGGACCTTTCCCCCTATTTCTTAAAGACATTTAGACATTTTTAGGCCTTCTTCTGTCCCTCTCTCGTCCACTTCTCTCATCGTTCAACCACAAAAAAAACACTGCAGAATAAGCTGTCATAGTCAGGTATAACAACTGAAAAAAAAACAAACAGTTAAGTGCACCAATTACTATGATGGACAAAAGTAATGCGATACTACTCATTAAAACAGAAAGGCACTAAGCTTTACACTCTTATTATAGGCCGCGCTAGTGTGGAAAACTGGAAAAACACTGCCATCTAGTGAAATTCGGTCTAAACAGCAAAATATTGATCCCTGACTAAAAAGGTATACTCTTTCGTCAGGGATAAATAACGTTCTCTTACCTTTTTACGGTTCAGGAATCGGTTTTCAGTTAACCGGATCTCCAATTGACTTCATTTATGAAAACCATAAAACAAAGTGCCCTAAAAATAATATGAATGTATGACTCAACTGCTTCGCATTGAACTCAGAGTCTTTTATATAATATATATATATATATATATATATATATATATATATATATAAAATTATTACTTATTATTTACAGCCATTAGAGAAAAAAATGTTATCTGTAAAATTACTAGCTTTAGCTAGTTAAGCTAACATTGTTTCAACCACCGACTTTGAGACAGCTAAAATGAAAAAGCACAGGCCAATTTTTTCCTTGTGTAAAAAAAAGCTTTAATAACAACAACAACAATAATAATTATTATTATAACTATGTCTATATCAGCACTCAGCGTGTGCTGCAGATGTGCATAAGTTCATAAATGTGGCCTTATAATAATTATTTATGAAGCTATACCTTGCTTGCTTGATTCGTTTGCTGTTGCAAAATTCAGTTTAAAATAAATCTGTTTACTGAGCATTTAATTACTGGAGCAGTTTCAATAAAATAGTACTACAGACATTTTTAAGAATAGAGGTGAACATGATGCATACAAATCTTTTATTTTTGAACCACAAAAATGAAAAATCAATTTAAAAGGAATAAGCACTTAAGTAACAATAATAACCTTCCTGGCACATATTTTAACATTCATTGCTAGAGACAGTTGCTGAAGAAAAATGCTGAAGCTGCAATACATTAGAAACGGACCACACTGTCCTTAAAAACAGCTAATCTCTGTCTTTTAGTGATATTCTGTGATCAGGCTAGATTTAAAAAACCTACATGTCAGGGAAAAAAAAAAGTTTGCTGTATGAAAGCTTCCTGTTGAAGACACATGCGGCAAATCTATGTATATTAACAACTAAAGAACAAACACAAAGTTTCAGAGAAAATTGCCAGCGGATTATTTCCTCAGAATTGTAAAAGCTGCACATACCGAAAGTTCCTGGGTTTCTCAAGCTGTGCCAAGCCCTCAAATTAACAGTAATTGCCGTGTGTGAACACAGCTGCTTCAAAGTCCTTTTTTTTTTAATCAAAGAACTGAAGTTGTACTGAGACATGAAGAGATGGAACTGTGTGGGTATCTGACTGTGGCATTTGTTGACACTGATTAATAAACACACCTATTTTATTTATGACATTTGTAATGACATTAGCAAAACCTAAAAAGAACCCTGGAAGGTAAAAATACACACATTGCATTTGTCATCATTTTATCACAAAGAACTCCTTGTCTTTATTGGGGTGGTAATGATGGATGAAGTCACACTTGTAAAAATAAAAAACAACGCTCACATTTATGCTATATGAAGAAAAGAAATTACTTGACTGTTTCTAAGGGGTTATAATTCCCAAAAACTACTAAATCACCACATCTTTGATTATCGCAACATACTTCTGGATAAATATACTCCTGTCTCTATCCTCACAGTCAAGCAATTGTCACAGCTAACAGACAACACATACATTTAATGTCATACTTTGTTAAACATGTAGTATTATATTACATTGATATAGTTTATCATGCATACTGAACCCCCTCCCCCCTTTCACCCCTTTGAAGCAAGAGAATGAGAGGTCTGGTTTAGTTATATCTAGTCTGAACTGCACCCGGAATCCCTATGTGGGATCTTCTAAACCAGATTTTCCACTGCAGAAGACAGAAAAAGATCAGAACTAACCTGAAAAAAGGTACAACAAAAGTCTGTCATGCAGGCATAAAGGTCACAAGAGTTTGAAGCAGTTAAGTTTTGAGTTCGTCCTATTTACTGCTAACAGCAACACCTTTTTTTTAGATGAGCTTCTAAGAACTGAAAAACTGTTTACTTTTTGAACTTCCACACTCATTATGGATCATTAACAGGGGACTCTCTTTATTTTAATAGCATTACTATTTTTGAAAATAATAACTGGAAAGTACCCTTGATAGGAGAGGCTATCTTTGTTCAGTAACAATGACTTTGCATCAGTTGAAAATATTTGATTATTGTGACTATGCATTTTGATAATATACAGGCACAGGCGGCTCACTAAATTGAAATACCACTGAAAGATTATTTAATTCAAAAAGTTAAATGCATTTCTTTTATAGGTCCATTGCTCATTAATATATTTCTAGTGTTCATTTCTGTTGATTTTCACAGCTAATGAAAAACCCAAAATCAGTTTCTCAGCAAGATTTGAATTTTACATAAAACATTTTAAATAAGCAAATGTTACCGTACATCCATACAGTCATGGTAATGACTGCTGTCTTAACAATCACCAATCACTAACACCCTCAACAAGGAGGGTAAGCAACGAAATGTCATAGCTTTAGAAGCTGGCTGTTCACAGAGTACTGTATCCAAGTACATTATTGGAAAGTTAAGTGGAAGGAAAAACTGCGGTTAAAAAAAGTGCACATGCACCAGGGATAACAATAGCCTTGAGAGGATTGTGAAGCAAAGCCCATTCAAGGGTTGGGAGGAGACTCAAAGAGCGGACAGCGGTTTATATCAGTGTTTCAAGAACCACCACACACAGACATGTCCAGAACATGGGTGAAAACTGCAGCATCCCTTGCTCTTGCAGAAGCAACATTGGAAGTATCTTACCTGGGCTAGAGAGAAAAATAACTGGACTGTCAGGCACAGGCTGATTGCCTCCATAGAGTTCTTCATGCAAAAGATGCCCTTACTTAGTACAGTATGAAGACCTACTGTTGACAAGACCAACGTTTCTGTATTAAAATATTTTCCCCTTCTGTATGGCTCATTTAATATTCTAATTAATCAGCAAAATTAATTTAAAAAAATCTGCATTAATTACATCATTGTGTGTAATTAATCTAAATAATGAGTTTATCTTTTTTTATTTAATTACTTAAATACAAATAACTTTTTGATGATATTTTTGTTCAATAAGATGCATCTGTAATGCACTGCATGATCAGGTCTCATTAGGTTCTGTATTATTGATGGAATCATGTACTTGTCTAGCACACACTGCCGAAATATTTCTTCCAGCTGTTGCAAAGATCACAGTTTCACAACAAAATGAGAATATCTCCTTGTATCCCTATGTGCACATAGCAGAATGACGAAGATGTTGCTTCTTTAACAACTGATATCAGATCCAAATGAAAAGACACAGAAGCAATCATGGTAAAAGAAACTACAACTAGGTTTTTACATAGTTGTATGTATCTTTGTTTTGGGTGGGGGCATAAAAGTTTCCTTTTCGGCTTCATCTTTGTGTAATAACTGATAACATGGTATAATCTGTGGTGTGTAGTCTATGGTTTGAACTCATGTTTGAACCTTGTAGATGCTAGATAATTTAAACATTTAAACACTAGAAAAAACAGACCAGGTCCTTTCTTTTTATCGCGACTGTACTGTATATTAGGAGAACATGTAAGCTTTGTAACATCTACATGAGTTGTGGTTAATAAAAGCTTTGGAGTTAGTAGGAAAAAATATGGAAATAATGTCTGATAAACCTATAAAGAAATACAGTTAAGCCCAATATTATTTATACCCCTGGCAGACTGAGGTTTAAAGTAATCTTTAAATTCTACCAACATGTTTCTTCTGACAGGAAGTATTACTAATGTTTTGGAGAGGCCCAGCAAAAGCCCTGATTTGAATCTGTGGAGGGCGCTCCTAAAGATAAGGGTGCTGGTAAAGAGACCTTCCAACCTCAAAGACTTGGAGCTCATCACCAAAGAAACCTCCAAAAGCTAAGCGAATATAGGAAGGGTTTGATTGCTGTAATGCCAATAAAGATGTTTCCACTGATTATTGAGAAGAGTACAATAAATCTCTCACATGCCATTTTTAAAAAACAAGTTAATTAAAAACTTTAGATTTTGTTTTTCAAAACTGGTACTCCTTTTACATTGTTTGTTATCTTTTAAGAGATACCTGCCTCTGTTCCACTCAGCAACATCTCAGGTCAACAAAAATAAATCAAAATCTAAATCTGCCAGTATGAATAATTTTGGGTTTAACTGTAGTTTGTGAGTCCCTGTAACGTAATGCATATATGAAAACATTATTTATTTTTGCGAGTCATCAAACCTATAAATTATACTTGTCAAAATTATACTTGTGGTGATTCAGCACACACACTCATTCAAGCTGGACAGAATCAATTTTTACAATAAATGCAACTTTATTGACAGTAAAAACTTTTGAAAATATCAAGGAGCACGCAATCTGTAACCGCAAGAACATCTTGGAAAGCGACATGACCTTTTTTTCTTTTTTAAGTTTTATTGAACTAATGAGGCAGTTGTACATCTCGAACTTTGAGGTAAAAGTGTTTTTGTTATGTTACATCGTTCACAAAGGTTGTTTTTTTTTAGAACATTAAGTCAACGCGAGGAGGGCACCAACAAAAACCCATGCCTCGTTTTCACTTCACGTTTCAAAAATAATTCACAATTCAGGTAAAAGCAGAAAATGACAAGCACCCATGCTAAAGTCCATTCGCGCGCACACACACACACAGACACACACACACACACACATTTCAAACCCAAGTGCATTTTTATATATATTTTTTAACTGTTTTCAAGTACATTTTGCTTGCTAGTAAAGAAACTCAAGTTAAACTATAAAGCAGCAAACCAACAATAAGAATACTGAGTTTGGTTTCATTCATTTTCCCAATGTTAACATCATTATATCATTCACCATACTGTAGCAATAAGGTATTTGGGTGCTATAAAGAAGCAGGAGGTAACATTTCATGGACTTTGAGGAATATGCTGGATAAGATTTGGAATATAGCTGATTAAATACACAAAGGCAGAAACAAACAACACTAAGTAGATAATCACAGGTGAGATCATAACAAAAGAGATCCAAACTGATTTGCTAATAAGTCATCTTTAAATAATTTCTTAAATCACTTACAGTATGAAACTTGTTTAAAATCTCAGCTGCAGCCGCTGTAGTCCCAAACCAAGGTGCAGAAGGCCGGCTCCAGTAAAAACACAACACATAAATCAGATGGTCAGTTACTGTCACTGTTATATTCGCCGTAACCATTCTGTAAAGAGGTGAAGTGCTTCAGTAAAGACTTTCATATATAAGCAGGGAACCTATTCTAAAAAGTGCAATCCTGTAGAGAGGTAGAGCACCCTGGGTCCATTCAGTGAGGCTCTTACAAATGACAAAGCTCACAGTCTGATCTGCACCAGTATCCTAAAACTCACTTTGAAATCCAAAAACCTACTTCATCCTAATTTTACTCAATGAATTAGCTTCATCCTGAGGCTCTGTTCCACACAGGTTGCTTTGCACTAGGCATGGGCTGGTTGTTGGTATCGATGTATACCAACGCTTTAAGAGGTTTAGGTTTTTAAAAACGTTAACATTCTATGTGAAACCGTTTCCATGATTTAAATTACTTTTAACGGAATGCCGCTGAAATAGCGGGATTTTCTTTGTCTGTACGAATCATAGAGTAGCACTGTGCTATCCCCTCCCCCACCTGTTTCTGCGTTCTGCAAGTCAGCTTGCTCATAAAAGGCACTTATTTCCATCCCTCGCTTACAACAAAGACAAATTTGATAGTCTGTAAATATTTCCAGTCATAAATAACAAGGGCCGATATGGAAAATACAGGAGCTCCACCCATCACACCTATTAAGGTAAAGCCCTTTTAAAACTATTAAGGCTGCTGTTCATTTCATCCCATCACCATTTCATACCTTTGCAGTTTTGGTCATTTTGTACCCAACTTTTTCCAGGTATAAAACGGTGCAGTACATTTTATACTGAAGTTACGACAATTCTTACCTGCCTTTGGGATGTTTCGTTCCGGTTCTGACAACTAACGATTAAATGTGATTTTCTATATCATACTTAATTGTATTCTATGTCAAAACATTACAATAAGTAATGTCTATTTTGATTTTAAGCATAATCTTAGTAAATGGATCAAAGTCGGTGTCAGAACCAGAATAAAACGAAATGGAATGTAATATAAAGTTTTCAGACAATTTTATACAATTTAATTAATTTTACTGAAGATTTGAGCATTTTTTTTGAGTATTTACCTCCATAATCCACTTAATTACAAAAAACCCTTGATATGTCAAGTTCACGTTTATGGGAACAAAATGATTTGCTTAGTGACAAAATGAAAGTAGGAAAGGATGAAACGGCAATCTGTAGGTATGAAAGGAAATTAGTACAAGGCGAATTGACCCGCAGCCTTTGCAAATGTCGTGTCCGTCCAGCAACCGACTGCAGGCTTTCTACCAAAGGGTCTCTGCAAGTTTTAGTAGGTTTACTTTTTAAGACCATTATTAATTACATTTAAGATCTACAAGAATAACTCAATAATGTTTACTTAACTTAATTAGGAGCTTAAGTATATATCAACTTATGATTTTTTTTTTTAATGTTTTGTGGCACTAGTGGCTTTTTGCCATTAGTTGCTGGACAGGAAGAAGGGCAGAGAAAGACATGGAAGACATGCAAATAGCCGGAGGCTGCCATGACTGTAGCCTAAACATAAAGTGCACCTGCTCTACTACTGGACCACAGGGCACCCATGTTTGTATTTTTTGGCTCTGGCAAGTGAGTCAGCTGATTTTGCAATGACCTAACTTTGACACCCTTTATACACCATACTGTCCCTAAAACACTGAACTAAGACAGCTTCATGTACAATTTTAAGATCCAACTACGTGCAATTTAAGACCTATGAGGGCAAATCTGGACATTTTTAAGACTTTAAGATAGAGAAGATTGAAATAAAGACCTTTTGTGACTTTTTAACACCCTGCAGAAACCCAGTTTAAGAACCGGATACCTGACTAATTAGCCAGCAGATGTAAGCTTGCTGTCGTTCAGTGTTACTCTATGAAAAGCAGGAGGCCAGAAATAGAAAATATTCTGCAGGCTCTCAGAAAGCACGTGAACTTGAAAAGTGCTACTAAATTTTGTGGGTGTTTATTCAAAATTTTTTGCTTAAGTCAAAATTAAAAAAAATAATAATAATAAACAAATGCTCTACTACTGTTATAACTGTAATAATTAAGATTCTCTCTTAGCAGCAGAAGCATATGTTGCTTATCTATTTTAATAAAAGAAAATAAATCATTATATGCAATTTAGTTTAAACCGTTTTTGTAAAAACTGTGATGCAATTGGACCGCAGTATTTCTTAAAGAAGAATATGAAAATTTCACTCCGGCCCATGCCTACTTTGCACACTGTTGAACCGTGCTGTAAACAATATGTGTTCCTACAACAGTTACCACTGTAGGAGTTAAGGCAATCCACGTCTGTGCTTCATCTGTGACAAAAGCTCTTCCCACATTCAGAGGCACACAGCTCTCAGTGCATATGCTGCTCACCTGACACACAAAGTACCCCCTCAGCCGCTAGAGCAAAGCTCTTAGTGCACACTGCATGGAATATATTTTTGATAAATGTTTAAATGCTTTCAAAAACTGCATGGGAACATGACCTCTTAGATGTGATCATTTCTAAAAATCACTGAAGAAAGGATGGCTAGTTGAGTTTCTTGAGCACCAGTTTTCCACTGTTTCTTTTTGTGTGGGTGTGTTTGTGCTGTGTGAGAGTTTGTGTTTAGAGGAAATCCCCAAAGAAGGCACTTCTGTGGCAAAACCTGTAGTTTGCCATGCGATTTGATTAGGGAGTGCAATCAGTTACATGATTTAATTTGTCTAGACTAATCTAACTGATGCGTTAAAAAGATTTTTCACTTACCTGTGCCTTGTAGGATATAAGTCCACAGTAAGCTCATGATTTATTCAACTTAAACTAGGGATTTAAAGCAGCTGATCTGGTGCAGAACAAACGTGAGCCCCCTTTTAGATAACAGCAATCACCCCCTCCTCGTGCAACCACCTGTCCTCAGCCCACCTGGTGCTCTCCTCGGCTGATGTGAGATGAGAACTCGTAGCGGTCCTGGCTGGGGTGGCCGCAGATGTTGCACTCGAATGGTTGGCGGAAGCCGTGGCAGCCCATGTGGATTGTGTACATGACGTGGTCCAGGAAGAGGATGCAGCAATGTCGACAGTAGAAGGAGCGCACAGGCCTGCCTGCCCTGTCTAAAACCTGCAAACTGTTCCTGGAGGAGACAGGCGAGCCTGGGTTCCTCTTTACTACCCCAAGGGTCACCGTACCCCCTCTGTCCCACTCTCCGTCCAAGTCTTTGGCCTGGCTGGGGCTGGGGCTGTGGCTGGCGGTGGGATGGCTGCGGGGCAGTGCTGGGGTCAGATAGTGGAGGTGATGGTTGTTGGAGGTACTCAGAGGGGCTGTAGCCCTTGTGCTCTGCTCTTCCGCTGTGCTCTCTGTGTCCGTAGAGTCAGGACAACCATTGGGCGAGGTGGTGTGGCTGTGTGCTGAGGGCTGGTCGCCACGGCCTTCGCCTGCCTCTCGCCCAGGGAGACCAAGCAACATTGGTGCAAGCACGACTCCGCCGTGGGCTCGGGGGCCCTGAGGAACCACACTACTGTTGAGGGAACCCACAACATTTCGGAGCTCTGCCACAAAGCCAGGGTGGAGCTGAGGCAGCGAGGGTGACTCGCGGTTCTCGGCTTTACCTCTCGCAAATTGGAGGTGTGAATTAACCAGACTGGATGCGTCTCCAGCAAAATGGGAACTCATGAGATCCCCTTCCTTTTCAGAGCCAGAGGACAGCTCGTAAGGTGCTTCTGGTGGTTCAAGGTGCATGTGTTTTTCTCCTGCAAAAGAAACACGTCACTAATAAATGCTATTTAGAGTGATGATTTAGCCCAGTGATTCTTAACTTTAAACTGGAAGCCCCCTACCAATGTAATGCTAGTATGTAAACACATTCCTTCAAAATCCAACAGTCGCTTTTTTCTTTCAAATGCAGAGCAAAGATTTCAGGATTTACAAGCCTATACAGAATTGCTCTTATTGTGAGCTATATTCCCAAACATGCCCTTTTTTGGCAGTATCCTTTAGCAAATGTCTTTTTCTTGCCTTAAAACTCTCCACACTGGATGAATTTAGGTCTTTAGCAGCAGACTCTGCGTAAACCCAATAAAGCAAGACTTAATTCCTACCAAATAATGTTGTAAACCTCGTCTGAAAGACGTTCACAGTGACACATTTTATCAAATTTTTTACTCCAGGTTGTTTGATTCAGGTTCCGGCTGCTGATCTCACGTTAAAGAACGAATATATGTGCAGGAATTGTCAGTTTTAATATTCTTTACATAGCATGGAGTTCAATACAGTATATACAATGTACTTAATTTGTATGTTGATTGTTATTCTATAAACATATTTATAACTGGCAGATATATGTTTGAAAGCAGTGTATGCTGAAATTAAAGTTAAATTGTTAATAATAATAATATTATAATAATAATAATAATAATAATTGTAATTGTTAATATTTTCAGTATGTGCGAAACATGTTAACGGGCCCCTACATGATTTTGCCTGTTCAAATTCAGGAACCTTATTGTATTAATAACTGTATTTATTCTATTGCACTTTCAAGGCAACAGAGAGGTTAATTTCACAAAGACACAGACTGAAGTACAAAACAGAAAGTGAGATGGGTTATTAATAAAGTCCTAGTGAGAAATCTACAGACATTCATTGTTGGCATGAAAGTCATATTTATGTTGGGTTCTAATTAGGTTTTTCTAAACATTTCTTTTTTGAGGGGTAGATTAATTATACAACAATCAAGTTACCTGAATTCACAAGTTATGATTCATTATTCTCTAATCCTCTATATGTCTATTCCATAATATTTAGGAGCATAAAGTTTTTAAAGCATCATGCATTCAGGCTCTGCAAATTAATATTATATTTGGGTAGCTGGGTGGACTTTAACTACCGTTACTGCCGACAATTGGTGTTTATTTTTAGTGCAATAGTAAGAGAAAAAAGTCAAAGAATGGGGGATAATCATAATAAATATTGTCAAAGAAATATTTAGCAATAAAATGACGCATGTTTTACTAATGTGTTTTAGCTCTAGTTTAATGTCTGTTATCAAGTAGCATAGAAGTCACAAACATTTTGTTGCTGTCATCAGGGTCCCGTCTTAATTCTGGCCGGATGTTTGGCCACTCTTCTTATGAGAGTTGGCAGGGTTCCATTAAATTAGCTGGCTTCCTGGCTTTGAAGCATAGCCCCAACATTTTCAATGAGGTTGAGGCTGGGGGCATTAACGTTCTGCCAAATAAGCCATTTCAAAATGCATTTTTGTGATATTTGTACTTTTTGAACACCCAACTGTGCTCAAGTTTCTTCCATCTTAGCTGTTCATTTTGAAGTGAGTCTGAAGCTTTGGAGGTAGTCCTGCTTCTTCATTATTCTATACACTTCATACGATGCGACAGTACCGCTGGCAGTGAAACAAACCCTTAGCATGATGATGCCACCACCATGCTTCACAGCTGGCACAGTGTTCTTAGATATGAAAGCTAGTGTTCTTAGGATTAAAGACTTGTAGTGAGATAGCTCAACCAGCTTTGATGTGTGTTTTGGATCATAGTCTTGTTGTAACACCCAGTGGTGTCAAAGACTGACACATCTGGCCCAAACAGTTACATGGAAAGGAAATTGGTTACGATGGTTAAGAAGAACAGCCCAAGAATGACCAAGGCTCAAGCTGATCATAAACTGGAATCTGCAGGAACACCAGTGTCCCTGCTTACAAAAAGAATAAGCACCTTCAAGCTTGAAATTGACAGCTGCTTAGATGGACAAGCCAAATCTCTACTGGAGAAAAGTTTTATTGTCAGAGGAGATAAAAGCCTGAGCTATAAGGCTTTGATGGCAAAGTGTATGTATGTGTCAATGAGAGGTTTTCAAACCTAAGAACACTAAATCAAGTGTCAAGCATGGTGGTGACATCATAATGCTGAGGGTCTATTTCCCTGCCAATAGTACTGGTGTATACAACAGAGTGAATAGAATAATGAGGGAAGAGGACTACCTCCAAATTCGTTCAAATAAATAGCTAAATGGTTAAAATCTTGACACAACTGGTTGTTCCAGCTGGACTATAATTCAAAACACACACTGAAACTGATTTACGATAAAGCAGGCTAACATAACTCCTGCAACGTCCCTGAGCTGAGCCCCATTATAAATGTATGGTCTATGCTTTAAAGCCAGGTCTGTTGCAGAAAACCAACCTATTTTAATAACAAAAATTAACATTTTTGCCAAGACGAGCGGTCAACTGTCCAGTTGGAATTATGCCAGTAGTTTGTTACTGTTATTGTTGGGGGTGTATGCGTATGTTTGAGCTCGTATGTATAACTATGACCCCTGTATAAGACAAAATCCACAATAAATACAAATCAGTTATGCCCTCAATTCTTATTTTTAAAATGAACTAAAGTTGTTTGTTGCTGTTTGAACTTAAACCGTTCAATTGCATCATAAAAACTCATAAATTAACATGATATTCATGCTGTTGATCAGTGCATATAAACTTCTAACCCGCGCTGTAAATATATGTTATTCTAGCTTCAAACAAACTCACCCAAAAACTTCTGCGGCGTTGACCTCTTGCGCTTGGTTATGCTGACAGTCAGTCTGTCCACAAACGGCCTTTTCTCATTGGACGGCTGCAGTACAGGTTTAGCGATGGTCTCGATATTTACTGACTCTTCACCTGCACAGAGAGAACCCCAAACTTAATAACACTGACAAATGAGCTACTATATATGTTAATTCGTGAAGGGTCTGGGCTTCATCTATGTGTGGTGTCTTACCCGGTGGCATCTGTGCAGAGTCCAGACTCTTTATATAACTATGGCAGCGCTCCAGATGTTCCTCCAGTGTGCTCTGTTGCTTATAGCTGCGACTACAGTAGCTGCACTTAAAAGGTTTTCCCACCGTCGGGGAAGAAACTGAAAATGAGAGGAAAGGTATTTTAATGATTGTATGTAGACCCAGAGACATAATTATCCAATAAAAATGAGACTATTCATGACTAGAAACGTAAGAGATTTTATTTGTTTCTGAAGGGGATTTTCACAAAAGAAATAGCACCAACTGCTTGGCCTGTGAAATGGATTTTCCCTTTGATTAGGAATTCCTGAAATTTATTTTTGAAGCCTGAAAGTGACGGTAAAGAAAACGCCTAACCCCTCACCGCACCGTTCCAGTTTGGTAAGCCATCGGAAGCACTGACGTCAATTCGCTGAAATCCAATGTGCAGTGATCGTTTCTCTGTAAATGAACCTGTGCGACCCGTTCACATTCAGATGTAGTGTATCAACACTGTATGTGAACACCTGTTGTTCACATTTATCGGCTCAAAAATTCAAAGCACACTCACATGATTTCCTGTTTTTAAAACTGCTAAATGTCACATTTTTTTTCTTTTTTTTACAGAAAACTGTAATGAAGACCTACTTCCTTTGAGCTTCAAAGAAAGGAGAAATGGACCATTCTAGTAAGTACCCACTTTTAGTGCTCTCTTTTTTGGTTTTACACCAACATCCATTAAGTTCACTACCTAAATGCATAAAGTAAGTGTAAAGTGGAAGGACCATGATGCACGACAGAAATAAAATCTGAAAAGTATGGTGTGCATTTGCATTCAGCCTCCATTACTCACTACTCTGTGGAAAAGCCTTTCACAGCTCAGGTAGAAGAATGTGCAGACAGGACAACTAGTAGTCCTGCATGCCACATGGCATGGCATTAATAGAAGAGTTGCAAAGAAACAGGGATTGGTGAAAGAAAGCAGTAAGAAGTCCAGTTTGTTGTTTGCCACAGATAACACTGCACGCCTCCAGAAACACACCATTCCAATCATGAAACGTGGGGGTTAAAGCTTTATGGTGTGGGAATGCTTCCAAGACAACAACCCTAAATGTACAGCCAAAACTACAATGCAATGGTTTAGATGAAAGAATGTTTATAGGCTAGAATGGCCCAGTCAAAGTCCAGACCTAAATCCAAATCCAAAATCCAAATCAAATTTATCTATAAAGCACATTTAAGAACAGTAAGTTTGTAAAAAACATAAAATACAATAGTTACAATAGAAGAGTCAACTCACAACTGGCCAAATGCTATTGAGAAAAGATGTGTTTTTAAAAGAGACTTAGAAATAGGAAGAAAAGATGCCTGTCTGACGTTTAAAGGCAGTGCGTTCCAAAGTTTGGGAGCATAACAGAAAAGGCTCGATCTCCTTTGAATTTTTGCCTGGTTTTTGGGACAAAAGCAGCTGGTCGGCTGATCTGAGCGCCCACGAAGAAAGATAAGCCTGGAGTAGATTCGAGAGGTACAGAGGAGGAAGACCATTCAAGCATTTATAAGCTAACAATAACATTTTTAAATTAATTCTGTAATGCACAGGGAACCAATGAGGAGATGTGCTCATATCTCTGCATGCCAGTAAGAAGACAGGCAGCAGCATTTAGTGTTAGACCTGAATAAAATAACCTAGGTATATCTGGCAGTTGTCAGCATAGCAAAGGAGGAAGAGGCCATGTTTTCTAAATTATGGACCCCAAGGGGAGAAGGTATAAAGAAAACAGAAGAGGACCAAGAACTGAGCCCTAAGGAACCCTGCAGGAAAGAGAGGCAGAGGCAGACAGAAAATTCTCAATACAAACACTAAAACCTTCTTTCACTCAAGTAGGAGCGAAGCCAATATAGTGCTGCACCTTTAATACCAACCCAGTGCTCCCAGAATAGTGTGGTCCACAGTATCAAAAGCTGTCGTAAGATCTAAAAGCACAAGAGTCGTTTGCTAAAAGGATGTCATTAAAAACCTTTACCAGTGCTGTTTCTGTGCAATGTAAAATCAATTGAGAATCTTTAGTGAAATGTTATATTTGAAGTTAACAGAGAGTATTTATCCAAATTGACAATAATGTCAGTCTCTACATGAAAAGCTGGTAGAGACATGGGCCAAAGCACATGCAGCCGTAACTGCAGTCAAAGATGGTTCTAAAAAGTCTTAACTCAAGGGGACTGAATACAAATGCATGCCAGCCCTTTAATTATTGTTAACACAATGTTTCCTTTCCCTTCCACTACAAAATTATGCCCTACTTTGTGCCGCTTTATCAATTAAAATGCAAAATATGGAAAAGTTCCAGTGGTATTAATTAATTTAGATGACACTATAGTTCCAAAGCAGTGAAACACTTTGACTATGAAGCTTTTTTGTTTTAACAGGCTTCTATATATGCCAGCTAAAGGTCGATTCTAGCTCAAATGTTGAACTTTAAGAGAATGTAGCACTTAAAGGTCAATATGCTCCAAGGCAGCTCACTGACTTACCTGCATGAGTTCGCAGATGACCAGCAAGAGCATCTCTCCGGCGGCAGGCATAGTTGCAAATGGGACATTTGAAAGGCTTCTCTCCTGAATGAAGTTTGATGTGGCGCAGCAGGTTGCCCTTCTGGGTGAAGGAGGCTCCACACTGGTTGCACTGAAATGGACGCTCACCTACAAACATGTGCATGGATGTTTGCGCTTCATTAATTTATTTATTATGTGTTAATATCTGTGTTGCATAGTCATAAACATTGTTGTTGCTGGCTCATTCTCACCTGTGTGGCTGCGCTTGTGGACCATCAGCACATTAGGTCCGATGCAGACCATCCCGCACACCTCACACTGCAGCTTCCCGTTGGGCAGCCGGATAGGACCCGGAGAGGCAGAATTAGGAGTAGCCATCTCATTGTAAATGTTCCCTCCCTCGCCCCCGATTCTGCCAAACGCTGCACCTCCTTCTTCAGCAGGACTCACTCTGTCATCTTTCCTACTGTCGCTCCTCACAGCGTCTTTGTTCTCAGACTGTCGGGCACCTGAAGTCTCTTCATCGCTACACAGCTCAACCTTAATGGAGTCTTTTTTGTAGAATGGAAAGTAGAGGAAAATACATTTCCTTAAATACATGCTTTAAATGAAAGAGTCGACATATACTATAAGGCTAGAATAATTTAAATAGATACAAGGGCTGACCACTTAGGGAGCGCTGGGGCGAGGACAGCTGGCTGTTAGGAGATCTTGCAGAAGTGGCCCGCAACCCAGCATAAAAATCCTGTTCTGCTGATGATTCACCTCCATTACCTACAACACAAATACATTGTAATGAAGTAATCATTAAAATGGGAAAGAGCGCTCAAATTTGTCTATTATGCAGCACTCTGCAAAATGTCTACATTATTTCTTTATATTCATAGAATAAATCTGTTCTGTTATTTTTCTTCCAAGGAGTCAATTTTTCTTAAAGTCATAGAACATTTTTACTCTTAAAAAAGTCAAAATATTTATATGAAAAACACATGTTTTCTTCTGATTCTAATCCCTTTGAGTTTCTACCTGATGACTGACAATGTTAGAGATTTGTTTTTTTGCAACTCTGATCTATAAATCGCTTAGAAATAATTAGGTGGGGATCTTTAGAACTGCTTTAATGTCCCTTTAAACAAAATCATGGCAGATTCCACTGATTTAATATGTGGGGTACCACAAGGATCTGTTTTGGGGTTTCTGTTTTTCCCTCTCTTCTTTTTATATATATAGTCATATTCAATAAATAAAATGTGTGTTCCAGAGAGGATTGTTTGTCAGATTAAAAGTATTTTTTTTAAATAACAACCTTTATATTTTATATTTATAATTTAAGAATTTATAAAACATATCTTTCACAAAATCCACATTTCTGTATTTAAACCTTTTTTTATTGTCTGGTGTAATATTCTAATCTTAAATGTTGTGTTTTCATTAGCTCAATGCAGAAAATCCTCATAATTAACATAAAGAAAGGCTTAAAAACACCAGCTTGTGTGCAGTTGATAT
Organism: Crenichthys baileyi; assembly: GCA_036173005.1. Classification (NCBI taxonomy): domain Eukaryota; kingdom Metazoa; phylum Chordata; class Actinopteri; order Cyprinodontiformes; family Goodeidae; genus Crenichthys; species Crenichthys baileyi. Next base: position 104,157 of record JAHHUM010002490.1, read on the forward strand.
ATGTAATGTGTTTTACCTAGTGAGCCAAGTTACTAAAATAAATGAAGTTTTCAACAATATTCTAATTGATTGAATATTTAATACATTTAGCCGTACTGCTCATTTGAGTTGTTCAAACGTAATACTTGAACGCCTAAAAGCAATTACAAACTGATAAAAAATAACTCCCTTCATTTGAACTCTGAGAAGACAGTGTTTCTCTGATTACTGCCCTAGACAGCTAGGTTCCTCTGATCAGGCGGCATTTGGTTCATTTGAATTATGCTTTTAAGTAAACTTGAAAAATTTAGGTATTGTTTTCAATCAATCAATGTCTCTTGAAGGTTACTCAGAATAACTGATCTGAAATAGCTTTAATCCTTTAATATCATTTACTATTTCCAAACTATATCAACAAGAAACGGTTAAGTACCTTCTTATATTACTGAATTGTTGAAGCCACATACTCAAGCCCTTCGGTCTTCAACCCAAAGTCTACTTGTAGTCCCATGGACCGGATGAAAATCTTGATATGATCACTCATTTAAGACTATTGGACCTTAGCTATGGAATGAGCTTCCTTTGTTTTAGCTTCAGAGTCTTGAGTAACTTAAAAAAGCAGCTGAAGACATTCTCGTTTAAACATGCTTTTTCTTAAGGTCTTTTTAAACATTTTATATTTCTTTTCTAATTATCTGTATAACTTAATAGATCTCCTTATTCACACCTAAACTCAGGGAAAGTCTCTAAATATAAAAAGCAAAGAATCATTTATATTGGATCTATCCTAACTTTGTTACGGCAGCCAGTTGCAAAGACATAATTACCTTAGGATCTGTGAGAAAACACAAAAAACTGGCAGTTGTACCAACATAAAATAGCTTATAGTAACCTAGCAGTAGCAAGTGGATCCTAAAAACAAAATCAGCTGAAAGTTTTGTAAGATGATGCATCTTTTAGGTCCTGTGTCAAGTCTTTGCTTCATTTTCCCCCACTTCCTAAAGACTGGTTTTTCTGATACTGTTCATCTGCTGTACATTTGTTCAATTCAATTTACTTATTTAACACAAATTTATCACAAATGGCATCTCAAGGCACCTCACAGAAAAAACAGGTCCAATTCATATCCAATTATATAAATACTTGAATTCAGATATGACAGTTGTTTGTTTGTCACCCATTTGTCCGCATCCCTAATTTCTTTAAGCCTTTTTTTAAGAAATTATCTGTCCAGGTTGAGAACTACAGAGAAAATTGGTAAAAAAGTAAAAAAGCAGCAAAGCGGCAAAGAATAGCAAAAAAAAAAAGAAATCTCTTAGAAATCCTGGAGAAATAATAATACAAACCACTTTAAAACATCACAAGAGAGTATTTAATAAATATAAATTTACCTTGTGGATATGAGCGTCCATTACATTCGTCAGCATTCATTCTCTTACCAGATGCCTGTAAAAAAAAGAACACATTACTTGCTTCCATTCATGATAATGATTAATTTATAATAGAACAAACTTTTAAATAATAAATAAAAATGGATACCTTTACTATTGGTAACACAAAGTATACTAATCAGTTGGTGGATGCCACAACCACAGACCACTTTAGTCTTTCAGTTCTGATTATCTAAAGTTAAATTTAGAAGCAATACAATTTTTAAAGAAAACTGAGTTCTATCTGACTGCTTCTGTATTCTGGAGAACCTCCTCTGTTTCACACATGAAGAGGCTTGACATTTATACAAAACGTCTGGGAAAGAGTGACAAAGGAGGAGTTGAAAGTAACACAGAACAAAGATTCAGGGGTTAGTGGGTAAAGCTTAAAATAAAGAGCATTTTTAACATAAGTTCACATACAATTGACTTGGTAGCTCATTTTAAGGACCCCATCCAAATAAACTACATTAAACTTAAGAATTTTGTCATTTTCATCAGTTTTATCTTTGTTCTAATAATGGAAAAATATGATGCTTATTTTCCAATAAGTGTACTTAATAGGTTGAAAAAATTACGTCTTGGGCTTTATCTGACCTCATCACACGTGGATGGATGGATTAATGGGAATTGCAGCACTTAAATTTCACTTGAGGTCACAAACTGATGGCTGCTAGGGATGGGCAATTATTGTACCGTTTAATGTTATTGTAGAAAAAAAGTTACCATGATGAGAATTCAAATTTATTATTATAAAGATACATTCGAATTGATGATATTTGCAAAACCTGAAAACTAACAGCATGGTTGGGATTTTTACTTTTATTATTAAAAGCAACATTCCATATATTTGAAAATATGACTTAAGGCAATTATTGTGTACGGTTAGGAATGTAACTGCACTATACTTTATGTAGCTGGTGTACCAAGGAAGCCTATTTGATGATGGTCTAAAAGTTTAATTTTAGAGCAGTATTTGTGTTTGGCTGTATGCAGAGACAGTAACAGAGAATACTGATGCTATTTGTTTTATTTCTTATCATGACTTTTATAATTATCACGATAAATGCCACAAATTATTGTGATAATATTTTTAAAGTCCATATCATGCATCCCTAATGGCCCGACTTTCTCCTTCAGAATTTTCTGGTGGAGAACAAAATTCATGTTTGCTGTCCAGGTCCTGAAGCAGCAAAGCAGGCCCAGATCATCACACTACCTCCACCATGTTTGACAGTTTGTTATGGTGACAGCCTAAGCAATGTTAGTGACCTTTTGCCTCTGATCTGTTCTTCAGTTTCTTTATATCAGAGCACAATATGTGGATTTGCTTTTGCCTACTTCATGTTGTCAGAGAAGTACTAATTAAATGATGCCCTGATAACACATGCCAGGCAGTAATCAGGGTTGGATCCATCTATGGAACACAGCCACAGACAGTAAAGTCTTTATTTAACGAGAGGTGAAATTTCTTCTTTACAACATGAACAGGTTGGTTTGGAAAGCTTTATTACCTTAATAAATGAAACCATCTTGTGAAAGCCACTTTTTCTATTTACTCAAATTATCTATGATCTGAAACATTTAGATAGACATAAAAAACAAAGCAGAAGAAATCTGGGCAAATAGTTATTCACTGCAGTAACTTGGAAAGCTAACCCGGTTAGATAGCTTGAGTCTGTTGGCTATTAGTAGATATCATAATACCACTGCGAGTTTCTGATTAAAAAAATGTCTTGCTATCTCCTCAGTCCACACTGGTACTGGATACTGAAAGACAATTTAAAGAAAGGTTTTCAGCCAAACAAGTCGGTAAATTTTGTAGTGATTTTTTTTTTATGTGAAACAACATCCTTTTCAGTTTAAAATTGAGGAAACCTTCATATTTCTTTTAGCAGCCCCAGGTGAGTATATGTTAAAAGCATGTTTTTGAAAGATTTGTGGGGTTTTTTTCTTCTCTATTTTAATATTTTGGTCTTAAATAAAGGATCGATGAGGCTGATTGAACTGAATACCAAAAACATTGGTCACAGAGAAGTTTGTTACCCTCTGAAGTTTTGAACAACCTTATGTATAATAAAAGCAAAACTATAGGACAAATAAAGGACAAATATAAAGGAGTGAGGGTGCCAGGGCTTTTTTAGTAGAGCACTCCATACATACACTTGAAATTTGATCAAGCACACACAAAAAATCCCTGATTAATTAAAAAGGTAAAAACCTTTTTAAATAATCACGGATTTAAAAAAAAAAAATCTATTTAGGGTGAAATAAATATTGTAGAAGTTATGAAGATTGCCACGTAGGGAACTCAACATCTGAACCAGCCAGAACTAAAGTCCTCCAAAACTGCAAAGGACCGATATTTTAAATTAGGAAATACTTAAATCATTTTTAAGAATTGTTACTGTAAAACATGCCTGACACATGTGTGCAGAAGACATAGGAAAACGATGTATACTTAGCTCTGTCTACACAGCTATTTTAAAGAGAGATTGTATTACCCAGTCTAGGAAGATAACTCAAACCAGATGTTGTATTTATTTAATATAACTTGCTGGAGCTAAGAAAAGGAATTGGGTGATAATTTGCATGCACTTTTCTGGGTAAAATTGAAAGGAAAACAATTTTAACAAAGCAAGATGATACCTAATATAACCAAAAGTTTAGTGAAAACATTGAGTTGGTTCTGTGTGATTAAAGGTACACTAACCTGATGGAAAAGTTTCATATCTTTTTATATTAATTTTAAGCTATCAAATTGGAACAGAAAAAAAAAGAATCCATGCTATTTTTTTTACCAAAGTATTATATTATTTTATAATCATCCTAAATGTTTTTATTTTTATTAGTTAATGTTAAACAGGTCTTTAATCATTAATCCTTATTTTATCCATCTCATTCATGCATAATTGCAAGGTAATTAACAATAAGAGGCATATAGTGCACGTTACATAAAACAGTTATCCAATAACCAATTGACACATATAGATAAACCAAGACCAGACACTTTCTTGCTGACTTACGTTGTCTTTAGACATAGCCGCCAACATGTTTATTTTCATTGAGAGCAGACGGAGCTTTCACGTTAGGGAACGGAAACAGACCAAGATGTACAAGACAGCAGCACCTCTCGCTCAATGGATCAACATGACA
>JAHHUM010002491.1:0-17500 GCA_036173005.1 Crenichthys baileyi
TTTTGTTCTCATGTTCGTATGGGGGTTTGCTGAAAATCAATGTAAGCAAATGTAAACTGTCCAACTGCTCCCCGGGGAGTAAATGCTGAAAGTCCCTGCTCTATCATATCTGGTTTTCCTTATAAAAAACCTTTTAACCAATTTGGATAATAAACTGAATCCGACTGCACTGTTTGATAGTTAGGATTAATTGGAATGTATGTACTCAATTCAAAATCTGTATGCTTCAATTGAAATGACTTTGTAAAGTACCTTGAGATTACATTTATTGTGAAATGGCGCTATATAAATAAAACTGAACTGAGTTTAATTGATATTTTTCCTTTCTCCTTCTCTTGTCGTACAAAGTGCTTTAGATTAACAGCTCTCAACAAGCTTTGTTTCGATGCAACAAGACAATTGTCATTAGGTGTGTCTTACACAAGATTGATATGAAGAAGATATTCAACTGTAGGTACTGTACACCAGTAAGTTTAAGCAAAGGCGTGTTGAAAGCCCGCAAGATTTCACAGGACAACAATGTGATGTGACAGTAAAATCTGGGCCCATTCCACCCTAGACTAAAGTGATACAACTTTAGGAAATCAAAGCCAGTGGTAGAACTGCCTGTTTCATGGTGTTTTAAGTATTGAGGTGGAAAATGAGTGGAAAAATATGCATTACATTATCTGTCTTTGTCAAACATCAGAAGCTTCTCACAACAGTAAATAGGGAGGACAGCAAGGTGAGCACAGGAGGACACATTTTTTACCAACAGTTTAAAAAGTGTAACATTAGTATGTGGTAATTTTGCAGGTCATCTTAGTCTTCTAAATACTTTTACATTGTTGTTTTCTCACATTACATAAGAGCAATTGTTTGACGATGAGGTTGCCTCATAAAACCACACCAGGCTTTAAAAAATAGGAATACACTCACATACTTTAATAGACTGCACTGAACTGAAAAAATGCCACCGCTCTTTTTACCTATTGAAGGCAAAATAAATCTATCAACAAATATGGTTTGGATTAGCATGTTCCCATGAAACCTTGCAATATTTCAAGGTGTTAGGAAATTTCATATCTCGTGTTGTCTCTTTGCTCATTCATTAAAAATCACAGCTTCCCTTGCTGATTACCTGCAGTGTTTGATAATCAAAGAGACTAATCTGGCATCAAACCCACATTGTAAACATTTCTGCAGTGTCCAAAATTTCCAGTACCACACGTATTGGCACCCCAACAACTATTTTATAATAAGTGTTTGTTTTTATTTATTTAAGTTGTGTACTCGTACTCGTACTCGTACTCGTACTCGGCGTCTTCTGCTTTATCCGGGACCGGGTCGCGGGGGCAGCAGACTCAGCATAGACACCCAGAGGTCCCTCTCCCCAGACACCTCCTCCAGCTACTCAAGGCGTTCCCAAGCAGCTCTACTCTATGCCCCTCCCGAATGGCCGAGCTCCTCACCCTATCTCTAAGGGAGTGCCCGGCCACCCTACGGAGGAAGCTCATTTCAGCTGCTTGTATCCGGGATCTCGTTCTTTCGGTCATGACCCAAAGTTCATGGCCATAGGTGAGGGTAGGAACGTAGACCAACCCGTAAATCGAGAGCTTCGCTTTTCAGCTCAGCTCTCTCTTCACCACAACGGACTGGCACAATGCCCTCATTACTGCGGCAGCCGCACCGATCCGTCTGTCCATCTCCCGCTCCATTCTTCCCTCACTTCTGAACAAGACCCCGAGATACTTGAACTCCTCCACTTGAGGCAGGAACTCCCCTCCAACCTGAAGAGGACAAGAGGACAAGCCACCCTTTTCCGGTCGAGTACCATGGCCTCTGACTTGGAGTAGCTGATCTTCATCCCAGCCGCTTCACACTCGGCTGCGAACCGCCCCAGCGCATGCTGTAGGTCTTGGCTAGAGGGGGCCAGCAGGACCACGTCATCTGCAAAAAGAAGAAACGAAATCCACTGGTCCCCAAACCAGACCCCCTCCGGCCCTTGGCTGCGTCTAGAAATCCTGTCCATAAAAGTTATGAACAGGACCGGTGATAAAGGGCAGCCCTGCCGGAGTCCAACATGTACAGGGACCGGAATAGCCCCTAATAAAGGGCCCCCGATTCCATACTCCTGGAGCACCCCCCACAAGGCATCTCCAGGTCCACATTACACATGTGAACCGGTTGGGCAAACTCCCATGAACCCTCGAGTACCCTGTAGAGGGTATAGAGCTGGTCCAGTGTTCCACAGCCAGGACGAAAACCACACTGCTCCTCTTGAAGCTGAGGTTCGACTATCGGCCGGACTCTCCGCTCCAATACCCTAGCGTAGGCCTTACCAGGGAGGCTGAGGAGTGTGATACCCCTGTAGTTGGAACACACCCTCCACCACCCCAGTCTGCCAGTCCAGAGGCACTGTCCCCGACCGCCACGCGATGTTGAAGAGCCGTGTCAACCATGACAGCCACACAACATCCAGAGATTTGAGGTACTCAGGGCGGATCTCATCCACCCCCAAAGCTTTGCCACCGCGGAGCTTTTTAACCACCTCGGTGACTTCAGCCTGGGTGATGAAAGAGTCCAACCGCGAGTCCCCAGCCTCTGTTTCCACCAGGGAATGCGTGATGGCAGGATTGAGGAGATCCTCGAAGTACTCCTTCCACCGCCCGATAATGTCCCCAGTCGAGGCCAGCAGCCTCCCACCCCCACTGTAAACAGGGTTGGCGAAGCACTGCTTCCCCCTCCTGAGGCACCGGACGGTTTGCCAGAATTGCTTCGAGGCCAACTGGTAGTCCTTCTCCATGGCCTCACCGAACTCCTCCCAGGCCCGAGTTTTAGCCTCTGCCACGACCCGGGCCGCGGCACGCTTAGCCTCACAGTACCCGTCAGCCGCCTCAGGAGTCCCACAAGCCAACCACAGCCGATAGGACTACTTCTTCAGCTTGACAGCGTCCCTTACTGCCGGTGTCCACCACCGGGTTCGGGGATTGCCGCCGCTACAGGCATTGCAGACCTTACAGCCGCAGCTACGGGCAGCAGCCTCGACAATAGATGCGAAGAACATGGTCCACTCGGACTCTATGTCTCCAACATCCCCTGGAATCTGGCCGAAGCTCTCCCGGAGGTGGGAGTTGAATACATCCCTGGCCGAGGGCTCCACCAGGCGTTCCCAGCAGACCCTCACTATGCGCTCGGGCCTGCCAAGTCTGTCCTGCTTTCTCCTCCTCCAGCGGATCCAACTCACCACCAGGTGGTGATCAGAGGACAGCTCAGCCCCTCTCTTCACCCGAGTGTCCAAAACATGCGGCCGAAGGTCTGATGATACGACAACAAAGTCGATCATTGACCTCCTGCCTAGGGTGTCCTGGTGCCAAGTGCACTGATGGACACCCTTATGCTTGAACATGGTGTTCATTATGGACAATCCGTGACTAGCACAGAAGTCCAATAACAAAACACCACTCGGATTCAGATCGGATTCAGATAAGCTGTGTAAAAACTTGTAATTAGTAGTCTATAACTTCCTGTTTCACTGGGTATGTAATTATTCAATTCAATTCAATTCAGTTTATTTATATAGCGCCAATTCACAACACATGTCGTCTCAAGGCACTTCACAAAAGTCAGGTACATGCATTACAATTAATCCGAATCACTGAACAGTGCAGTCAGATTCTGTTTTTTTAAATTGGATAAAAAGTTTGTCTATCTAAGGAAACCCCAGCAGATTGCATCCAGTCAGTGACTTGCAGCATTCACTCCTCCCGGATGAGCATGTAGAGACAGTGGACAGTCACGGGTTTTTTGACTTTGGGGGCAGCAATCCCTCATACTGAGCATGCATGTAGCGACAGGGGAGGGGAAAACTCCCTTTTAACAGGAAGAAACCCCCTCAAAACCCAGGCTCAGTTTAGGGGGCATCTCCCCACGACCGCGGGGGGTTAGAGGAAACAGAGCAGAAAACACAAAAGAACAAAGGAAGCACTGATCCAGGAGTATTTTTCTATGGAAGGAAAGGTAAATTTTTAATGGATGTAGCTCCTTTGGGTCGTTTCCACCTAGAAGAAAGAACGAAAAAACTCTGAGCCAGTTTTTTTAGAGTCTGAAAAGCACAAAAAGAGTTAGTTACAAAAAAGCTGAAGTAATCATCTCTGGGAAAATTGTCAAAGATTTTCTTCTTAATAGAATCATTTTAAAATTTTGGAAGACCCCATAAAATCATGACTGCTGAGAGTTAAGGGAATGGATGGCATAAACAAAGAGCTATGACTCTGTGTAAGTTTAGCAACTGTACTAAAGAGAAACCTAGGATTATTCTTTTTTCCTTTTCTATTAAGGATGAAAAATAAGCTGTTCAAAGTTTGGTGAGTGTTTTTTTTTTAAAACAACAGTAGGTTTTTTTTTTCCAAAATTAAGTAGGAATCCTCTAGGTGTGTAGAGCGCCATTTTCGCCCCCAATTTTCTAACATTGTGCTTTAAAAGTATGCAGCTCTGAATTAACCAGGGAGCCTGCCCCCTATGAATAATTTCCTTTTTTTTAAAAGGGGCTGCATTGTCTAATGCACCATGCAATGATGAAGTAAACTCTGAACAAAGAGAATCAATTTGTGAAGGGGGAAAGAAAAAAAATTTAATTGCCCTCCACTCTGTTTTTCTTGTTTAAATGGGCAAATTTAAAAAGTGGAACAGTTTCTTTAAAGGTTTTAACAGCATCGTTTGATAATGATCTACTACAATGAAAATTTTCTTTCAGGTGTGGAGTACTGGGAAATTTTTAAACTCAAAGGTTTTTAAAAAAATGGTCAGACAGCCCAGGGTTGTGAGAAAATATTGTTATGTCTGTACACTCAATTGCATATGTCCAGCAAAAGGTCCAGAGAATGAAGACCAAAGGGGGTTAGGTTTTTTTTTTAATGTTTTGAGTAAAACAAATTTTGAGTCTAAGATACCCTTTAAAAGGTTTATTTTTAAAGCTACCCTTTCAGTGTCAACATGAATGTTAAAATCCCCCACTATAATAACTTTATCTGTATTTAACACTAAATCAGATAAAAGGTCTAAAACTGATCTAAAAATTGAGAGTAAGGGCCTGGTGGACGGTACAAAAACAAACCCAAAAGGGGTTTTAGTGCTTTGCAATTTGGATGAGGAAAAACTAAGGATTAAAATATTCCAAAGAGTTGTAGCTATTGCTTGGTCTGGGACTAGTCAATAAATCGGACTGAAAGATGGTTGCTACTCCTCCTCCTCGCCCGAAATTTCGAGGAATGGGGAAAATTTAAATAATTAGTAGGTTTTTGACTTTTTTTTATTTTTAACATAACCCCTTTTGCTGCAGCCAGGTTTCTGTGAGGCAAAATAAGTCAATCTGATTGTCAAAAATCAGGTCACTAACTAGCAAAACCCTTTTGAAGAGAGAGATCTTATGTTCAGTAAGCCACATTTAATTGTTTTTTTTTTATTTTTTAGTCTGAGTTTTTGTTTTAAATTTTTATGAGATTTTCCTGATTTCCTCTTTTTAGATTTTTTTTTAATCTATTCAATTTTGGCCCCATTACCCTATTAAGACACTGTCTTAATAGGGTATGGGTGGATAGCAGTACAGAAGCTGCAGAGAGGAGTGTTAAAAAAAGCCCTGCTTTCCGGTCTGAACCCCGGGTTGTCAGAGGTTTGGAGAACTAATTAAATTCGGCCAGATTCCTAGAAAAAAGAGCTGCTTTTCCTCCAAAGTGGGATGGATGCCGTCTCTCCGGATCAGACCAGGTTTTCCCCAAAATGTTCGCCAATTATCAATGTAGCCCACTTTTTTTCCTGGACACCACCTAGACAGCCAGCGGTTGAATGACAGCATGCTGCTTTTAAACATGTCGTCACTGGTTTAATCGGGGGGGGGAAAAAGGGAAATTACGGAGTCCGACATTGTTTTTGCAAAACTTACACACCGAAGCAACACTAAATTTAGTGACCTCCGATTGACGTAACCGGGGTTCATTAAAACCGCCAGCGTGAATTACAATCTTACTGTATTTACGCTTATCCTTTCCAGCAGTTTCAGGTAGGATTTGATGTCCCCCCGTTCTGGCCCCCCGGAGACATTTGACTATGGTCGCTGGTGTCTCTAGTGCCACGTTTTCTGACTATGGAGCTGCCAATTACAGAGTTGGCTTCTTACCTAATTATGGTCTCACAAGAAAGGGGCCTTTTGTCTTTGCCTTTATTTAAAAAAATGGCAAACTAATAGAACATGGACTTGAGGTCTTCCAAAATCAAAAACCAGATGAATATGTGGAAATTTTTTTTATGCCCATTGTTATGTATGGTAGAGGACTTGTGATGCTGTAGGCTTGTTTGTCTTCCAAAGACCCTGTGAACCTTAACCAGGGTGCATGACCTTATGGACTCTTTGAAATACAAGCAGACAAATCAGCACAGATAAAAAATCGTTTGTGATAGCCATCTCAGTCCTTCAACCTAAGTCCTACAGAAAATCTGCAGGTTGAGCTGAAGTGCATGAAAGTGGTGAGTAATGGGAGTTGTACAATATGTTCTAACCAATGTTGGTGAGCCAGTGGGTGTGGCACAGGTAATGTAGTAAAACTAAAATAAATACATATTTTTTTGTGTGTGCGATACTATGCTAATACGAAAAGAAATAAAGTGTCTTTTTACCAACTTTTACACATCTGTACTACTGGTTCAAATAAGTAAGAATACTTTACATAAATATACCCAAAAGTCCAAGATGTTTTTTTCAATTTCTAATTGCACATATTTCCGTTTGTATTTGTCAACACAATCTTATTCCAGATCTATAAGAATAAACCATGTCTAGCACCTGAGCAAAACAAACCTACCAAGGTTTAATTTAATGTGGCAACATTTTTAAATCTGTTTTCAGTGTCTGCTTTTAATCCATGTCTTATCAAATAAAACTGAATGTCCAGAAGAGCTGACGTGGAGCAAGTTTGTTCTGACTGATTAAGTGTGCTTTAAACTGTCCAGATCAACGTAGCCACTATATGGCTGTGGACCAAAGTTTCCATTTTCAGACCTGAAAATCTGAATATATCACCGCTGGGATGAAACGTTGTCTCTTAATGGAGTTACACAGATGGATGTGCAGATTTAAAACATGTGCTTTGGGTCAAATACACAGCCAACTACACTCAGGGGTAATCATGCAGAAGTTGTGATTTTGCCTCATGTTTAAAAATGATTCAGGTGCAAATTCCCTTTCACTAAGGCGTTCCAAACAAACCTATAAATCATTTTATTTGGTGTTTGGTGGATTTGGTGTTCTTTAAAAATTCTGTACTACACACGATAAATCTGGCACTGGATTTCCCTGTGTTTGGTTTTCGTCCATCTTCCCATTAACTATAATCACCTTTCCTGTGCTTGCTGAAGAGAGCATCCCCACATCATAATGCCCCCGCCTACATGTTTTACATTGGGGATACTGTGTTAAGGGTGATGTGCAAAATTAGTTTTTTGCCTGTAGGCTAACAAATTCAGTATTAGTCTACTCTGAGCAGAGCACATTTTTCACCATGTTTGCTGTGTTACCTTCATGACTGGTTGCAAATGCTTTATTCTTGTAACTTTTTCATGAAGGTCAGTGTCCAACTAGTAATTGTGTTATGAGATTAATGTTTTCCTTTCGCATGGGGCTTAGGTAGGTTTGCTGCTGTGCCACACTGTTTCCATTTACAGATGACTGAACAGCGCTTGGTGAGATGTTCAAGGCTGGGAGTATTGTTTTATATCCTAACCCTTCTTTTACCGATTCACATTATTTCAGATCTGTCTGCTGTATTCTTTGGTCTTGTTTACTAGTGTTTTCCAATCTCGCCGTGTCACTGTCAATTTATAAAATTCCATCATAATCACTAAAGTTTCTGTGCTTAGTAGGTTACAAAGATGTGGTTAAATCTGACTTGTTTATCAAAGAGACTGATTCAAGGGTGCGGCGCTGATGGTGTAGGGGTTAAGCGTGTGACCACATACGGAAGCTACAGTCCTCAAAGCGGCTGTCCTGAACCCGGGACAGCCGAATGTCTCCCCCTCTCTCTACCCCTCTTTCCTGTCTGCCTACTGTCAAAATAAATAAATAAAGGCCACTAGTGCTGAAAAAAAAATCTTTAAAAAGACTGATTCAAATATGTAGAAAGCTTATTGATACCTCTGGTGTTGCAGGGTTGAAAGCCACGCTGAGTACTGTGTCTGAGTGTCTCTGAAGCTTGTGGAGGTAGGTGCTGCTACGGATATCGTACACATAGGCCTGAAATAAATGACACGCAAACCAAAACATTAGTTATTACCACAGCATTAAAAGTAAAGTACAGCACAGTGCCGGTCAGAAGTTTACATACTGTTATCATGGACATCAAAGTCATTTTACTTTTCGACTTCAATTATTTATTTGAGCCATTTTTTAGGATACTCAATAATATCAACATAAAACTTTTGAAATATTTGAAAATAAGAATTGGTTGCAAGATTGAATTTATTCTAGATTTTCTCTCATTATCAAAGGTAAACATACAGCCAACTATGCATATGCTCCTTAATTTTTGGTTAAATGTCCCTTGCCAAGTACCACAACCCTATTTCTGTAGCCACCACTGTTGTTGGCAGAATTAGTGGACTTCATTTAAATAAAATGGGTTCCTGGCACAGACTCAGCTTACGTAAGTACGGCTCACAAATTTTAATAGGATTTAGGTTGGAGCTTTAGAAAGGCCATTTGGGAAGCTTAATGTAAGCCTTCCAAAACTAGTTTTGATCAGTGTTTAGGGTTATTATCCCATTGGAAAATCCAACTGAGTCCAACTCAGAACCATCTGAACCAAATCGCCATCCTCAGATGAAAGGATATTTATAACGATGGTTAGTAGCGATGCATACTCCACCAATGATGATCATACCTGGGAGTCAGTTTTTGGTGTTTAGCATAAAATCTATACTGAGGACTGCGTCGAAATTCTTCAACATCACCTCAAATTCAGGAGCTAGCCAGTTTCTATATTCAGTAAGTGAAACGAGAGTAATGTGTTTTCAAAAAAAAAATCTTTTATTAAATGTTTTTAATTATCAGTTTAGTATCATAAATGATCATAAAATAAGGTGGGTGAACGTAATACCTACCGTACAAATTTAATTAATTAAGACCATATCAAAATTATATTCCATAAGCATTTTGACTTAAAACTTTTGTAAAAGTGTAAAACAATCTAAGGGAGTCCTTTAAGAGTGGTCCTATCCTTTTCGTCCATGATTGCTTTTTGATATATTATGACAAGTATAAATGTATCTGGCTTATAGATGTCTCAGGGCAGCCACAAATAAATACCCCGCATCACACTACAAATACTCTCCCAGTTTCCAGGAAACTTTGGTAATGTGCAATCTTAACAGAGATGCTCTAAATGTCCATGCTGTGCTGAATCCCCATAATTAATAGCATCAAGCAGAATGGATAAATTATTTGACTGCTTTCCACAAATACATACACCAGAAGAGAGATTGGTAAATAAAGGGGACTCTGTCTTCTGAAAAAGTCTTGAAAGTAAGGGTAAGACGGGGTCTGGAAAGGTAATTAAACAGCTCTGCTTATGTATAAATGCTTTATTTGATATGCTATGCTTTAAATGCAGATAAAAAATGGCTAGCATAAATGATCATCATCCTAAATGGACACAAGTGACAATGATTCCACAGTCTTGACAAAGTTAAGTTCTACTGTTACAGTTTGAATGTCTGCAACTAAGTTCAGTAGTCAGATAGGAAAAATCTGAGGTGCTGCAAAAGATTTGGCACTCAGACAGGAAACTTAAAGTCTGGAAAAGAAAAAAATAAAAGGTTTTGACAGTGAGGACGATCAGAGGGGGTGCAGGCTAAGTAGAAGTGAAGGAGAAAGGAAATATTTGTACAGATGAGACCTTGAGGACTGAGTTGGAGGAGAGAATTTTAAAGTCTACCTTTAAATCAGAATGAACCAGCGGAGATACCTATGAAGGGCCATGATGTGGAGGTTTACATCTACTGCATTTGGCTAACATCACTCTGTGTTGTAGCTGCTCATTACATTATGTTCACTGCAATAACTTCAAGTAAGAAAGTAATGAGTGTTTAAAACCTTGTTAAGCATTGTGATGTGAGACTGGTTGGCAAAACATGAATGCATATACACAAATCGAATGCAATGAAATGAACAGCTAAAATGAGAGTGCTAATACTGTTAACTTACACTATTCATATAGGAAGACCAGCATCCTTTAATAAGCTAGTATTATGCTACATCATTAACATGATAATTAACTAATTTCACCAAGGTGGTCAGGATGGGGAATTATCACTCTCCCCTACTGGAAAATAATACTTTTACACTTCATTCGAGAATATAATTTTGTTGTATATTGACAGCAAAGGACTAAAATTAATGGATGCAGCATTTGAATGTATCTAATAGGTTTTGCAAGTCCCTCACATGACAAATGACTTTTTCCTACCCTGGCAGTACACCAGCTGGCTTCCAAGTCACATATTCACTTTGCCTCAAACACCTCAGCCAGAGGAAATAAATAAAACCGGGAGCTAAACCATAAGCTGTTCTGTTGTTCGAATCAAAAACATTATTATTTCCAGAAAAATTGTTTAACAGCTTTGACAATATTTCAACTGAACAAAATCAGACATTGTCATTTCTGACTCTTTTATGTTGAGAGGTTTTTGATGTGCATTCATATAACTTAACAAGTCAACCATCATTAATTTTAGGTTCTTCCCAGTTTACCAAACCTTGATTAGGCTTTTTGTGCGCAATTAAATCCCTCTTCTCTTCTGTATAAATTGCATCAATAGCAAATGGTTTAACATTTTCCAGAACTGAAGAGCAGTAATTTTAGGAATGGAAATTAACTTTTGGAGCATACAGGACAAGTATCTGATGTTCCAAAGGAAAAAGGAGTACAGGGATCAGAATGATTATGGTCTGGTAAAGAAACCAACCAACTCCAAGAATGGATCAAGAGTGGTGTCACTTCTCCTCATCGTTTCTGTGCAGCATACTATACGAATCAGGTGGATTAAAGTTCCAAATTACAGATTTAAGGTGACATTTGGTAAGTCCAACATATAAAAAGGCACTTCAGATTACAAAGTAGTGGACATATTACACAAATATATTTATTGTATGTAAAGCACTATTAATTACTCCGTGCCATACAAATAAACAGTGTGCAATGTCCTAATTTGCATATGATGAAGCTCTCTTCAGAAAACTAGTTCTATTTAGGTTTTATTTAGCATAGAGAAATAAAAACCATTATTTGCTGAACATTCATCATATTACATTTTCTGCTTTAATTTCACGATTGCAATGAAATATAAAAAAATACAGTTTAAATGACTTGTATGGCTGGCATCAACCAAATTAGAGTTTAAAACAAAAAATACAGCCAAGAATGCTGCTTTGGACAAATGTTTAGGCACCGCTGATAAAAATACAAGCATTTTTTGTAGCACAAACTCACGTTTAATATCTCTGAAAAGTCCAACATGAGTACATTTATTCATCTTTTTCATTTAACTATTGTTTTTAAAAAGTTTTTTGGAGGAACTAGTGTGCTTTATTTTTCTATTTGAAAATTGGCAGACAGAAGGCGGGGTGAAGAGAGAAGGAAGACATGCAGCACAAGTCGCCAAAAAAAAAAAAGATTTTTATTCCAGAAATGTGGGCTTAACAAAAAATATGATAAATACCTGCTTAAAGGTTAAGGTAAAGGTAATTCTAATTCATTGAATATGACTATTATATAAGAATTTTCCCCACTTAGTAAACAGACTCAAATTAAAGTTTTTTTCTATTTTTTTTCAATATGAGATTATGAGACTGTAATAAGAGATATCTTTTACTGTTTTTTTATACATCATTATAACTCACACATTTATCCTCCGAGCCACAGCCGATGAACCTGCCGCAAGGTGAAATGGCTGAGGAGCATGGGTGGCAGCGATTCACATGGTTCTCATAGCAGCGCACACACCTGGGTTAGAGATACACACAGTAATACAAAGTTTACATCAAAACTGAAGCAAGTCAGAGCCTGAAAATTTACCTTGTTTTGTTCAACATAATCTTTCTGCTAAATGTGGAAGATTAATATTTTTCACACTTTTCCTCTTTTCAATCAATATATTTTGATTAAACATTAAAAAATCTTGACCTGTGTGCAAAGACAGGCTAACATCAAAAAAGAAACCAATGCCCTATAGTGCACAAAAGACGAATTGAACCAAGCAACTTCACATTTTGCAGATATCTTCAGCTGCTGAGCACAAAGAGTTTAGCATGACTCAGGTCTAAATGCAGGAAACAGGGAAAAGTCAACTATGAATGGGTCCCTTGTGCAACTTTTGGACTATTTAATTTGGTCTGCAGCAGCATGTAATGTCTTTACAATGCCATAATACCATCAACAGCTGGCTAACCTAGGAATCCTATACAGGATGGCATGTCGGCAGGACTGCATTTTAAAAGGATTTGGCCAGAGCATGTTTTTGACATCCACATGTTAGTGTTATTAAGCTGGTCTAGAAGAAGTAGGTCATATTCACTTGTGTCCATTAAGAAATTTGATACATGCAGTAGCCGCCAAGTATGAAAATAAACGTTGAGAGCTGAAAACAAAGGATTTGTCAGAATACTGATTCAGCTTAAGAGCAGTTTTTTTTTTCTTTTTTTAATTTATCAAAAAATGAACCTTATAAGAGCCTTACTTTATTTAGTAGAATGTTTCCCAAATTTGGTAAATGTATCTTTGAAATTTAAGCACTCACTATGTTCCTGTGTAAGTCTTTACATCTTGTAATATTAAGTATTGTACTAAAAGCAATGCACAAATGAAAATGGTTTGTGGACAATCAGATAAGAAAAAAACAGATGACAATTCAGCTTTAAAAGGGCAAAATCCAATGACCAAGAAAGATGATTTTATAATTTTCTATTTGTGCTTAAAAAATTTTTCCTTGTGTCTACATATCTGCCTAGAGTTGTGTGTATTCACAGATCAAGTGCAACATATTAAACAAACATGATGAATCACCAATATTTCATTTAAACATTGAGATCAGCAATAGCTCTACCAAAACCTGTCACCGACACAGCTTATTAAAATACCTTCAACAGATCAGGGTTAAAGCTCATTTGATTTTTTAAGTCAAAATGTGGCAGGAACGGTTCAGAAGGAAAGGTGCTGACGTTAGGTCCACAAAGCCACATTCTCCATGTTGTGTGAGTGTTGATTATATGGAATTTTCCTGATGACTAACACAGACTGCAATAGTGGCTGTGGTTCTTCTAAGTAGAAGCTTAAGTTGTTACTGAATCCACCTGAGTTCTCAGTGTCAGTCATTGAAGTAATTTATAGATGCAAATCTGCAGAAAGACAGCTTTTTGGTCAGTATTCGAACTTTAATATTGTATAATTTGGAATTATTTAGTGAATGTATTTTTAATATTTTAATTATTCACAGAATAATACATATTCTCCTCATTTTAAAGAAAATACATCACTAAATACCAAACCATTATCAGTTATTTGTCTTCATATTCAGAATCTGAGTGACTTCAAACTTGTTTTATTCCTGTGCATGAACTGCACAGTGAAGCACCTCAGATATCAGCATAAAACTGGAGAGTAAGAAGCAGGACTTTAAAAAGACATACAAAGTCAGTGGTTCTAAGAAGTTAAAATGTCCTCTGCAAGCTGTGCAAAAGGCCTTGAATAAAGTCATATTTATGCTGTATTGGAAATGGTAATTGCCCTGAATTTATGAAGTGCTTTTCAATGCACCAAAAGCATTTTACACTGGAGCCACCTTCACCCTTTTGCAGTCACAAACACACATATTCGTACACATACACATATTCATTAAGTTTTTGGGAGTAATGATAGACAATAAGATTCGCTGGAGACCTCATATAAAATACATTCAAACAAAAATATCCAGAAGTATTGCTGTTCTCAGCAAAGCTAAATGTTTTCTAAATCATGCTGCTCTTCATATTCTGTATTGTTCACTTATATTACCTTACTTGAGTTATTGTGTGGAAATATGGGGCAACACCTATAAAACCTCACTGCGACCGTTATGCACATTACAAAAAAGGGCCATCAGAATGGTTCATAAGGCAGGATTCCACCACCATACTAACATACTATTTATAGAGTCCTGCCTCTTCAAACTCCCAGATCTGGTAGAATTTCAAACAGCTCAGCTGATGTATAAAGCTAGAAATAAACAACTACCAGAAAATATTCAAAAGCTGTTCACTGATAGAGTGGGGGGTTATGACTACAGGGAAAATCTCAATTTCAGAACCTTGAGGGTTCGAACCACCATGAAGAGTGTGCATTTCAGTCAGTGGTGCGAAGGTCTGGAATAAACTCCAGAAAGAGCTGAAGCAATGTCAAAGCATGAGTCTGTTTAAAAAAAGGCTAAAACTAATGTTTTTCAACATGTACTGGGATGAGGAGGTGAGGTGAATGGTAACATATCTGAGCACTGTGTGTGTGTGTGTCTGCTGTGTGTCTGCTTGGGGTGCATGGGGGGTGCTGGGCCCTCTTCTCTGCTCCTGGTCCTCTGTGGCTGCAGCCTGACGCTGCAGTTGTTGAAGCCTGGCTTCTCTCGCTGCTCCTCACTCTGTGCCTCGTGGTGGTGGGGGGCTGGTCGGGGTTCAGGGGACTCTTGTGGACGGTTTGGTACTTCAGGGTGGTCCCGGGGATCTTGTCCGCCTCCTTGCGCTGTGAGGTGTGGGGTTGGGATTGGTTCGGGGGAGCTGGTGGTGGAGCTGTGGTGTTGGATTGTGGCACTGATGATTAGGGGTTTGGGGGGGGTCTCTGAGTGCCGATATACATGAGTGTTAATGTGGATTTAGGCTTGATTTGTGGTGTGTTTCTGTGTGTGTAGGTATATATGTGTGCAGTTACATGTATATATGGGGATGTATATGTTTGTATGTGTGTATGTGTATGTATATATATATGTATGTATATGTTTGTATATATGTATATGTATGTGTATGTGTGTATGTATGTATGTGTATATATATGTATGTATATATCGTACTCGTACTCGTCGTCTTCCGCTTATCCGGAACCGGGTCGCGGGGGCAGCAGACTCAGCAGAGACACCCAGACGTCCCTCTCCCCAGACACCTCCTCCAGCTCCTCCGGGGGGAGCCCAAGGCGTTCCCAGGCCAGCCGAGAGACATAGACCCTCCAGCGTGTCCTGGGCCGTCCCCTGGGCCTCCTCCCGGTGGGACGTGCCTGGAACACCTCCCGAGGAAGGCGTCCATGAGGCATCCGGTATAGATGCCCGAGCCACCTCAACTGGCTCCTCTCGATGTGGAGGAGCAGCGGCTCTACTCCGAGCCCCTCCCGAATGGCCGAGCTCCTCACCCTATCTCTAAGGGAGTGCCCGGCCACCCTATGGAGGAAGCTCATTTCAGCCGCTTGTATCCGGGATCTCGTTCTTTCGGTCATAACCCAAAGTTCATGGCCATAGGTGAGGGTAGGAACGTAGACCGACCTGTAAATCGAGAGCTTCGCTTTTCGGCTCAGCTCTCTCTTCACCACAACGGACCGGCACAGCGCCCCCATTACTGTGGGAGCCGCACCGATCCGTCTGTCGATCTCCCGCTCCATTCTTCCCTCACTCGTGAACAAGACCCCGAGATACTTGAACTCCTCCACTTGAGGCAGGAACTCCCCTCCAACCTGAAGAGGAAAAGCCACCCTTTTCCGGTCGAGTACCATGGCCTCTGACTTGGAGGAGCTGATCTTCATCCCAGCCACTTCACACTCGGCTGCGAACCGCCCCAGCGCATGCTGTAGGTCTTGGCTAGAGGGGGCCAGCAGGACCACCAAGAATGAACACCATGTTCAAGCATAAGGGTGTTCATCAGTGCACTTTGCACCAGGACACCCTGGGCAGGAGGTCAATGATTGACTTTGTTGTCATATCATCAGACCTTCGGCCGCATGTTTTTGACACTCGGGTGAAGAGAGGGGCTGAGCTGTCCACTGATCACCACCTGGTGGTGAGTTGGATCCGCTGGAGGAGGAGAAAGACGGACAGACTTGGCAGGCCCAAGCGCATAGTGAGGGTCTGCTGGGAACGCCTGGCAGAGCCCTCAACCAGGGATGTATTCAACTCCCACCTCCGGGAGAGCTTTGACCAAATTCCGGGGGATGTTGGAGACATAGAGTCCGAGTGGACCATGTTCTCCGCATCTATTGTCGATGCTGCTGCCCGTAGCTGCAGCCGTAAGGTCTGCGGTGCCTGTCGTGGCGGCAATCCCAGAACCCGGTGGTGGACACCGGCAGTAAGGAATGCTGTCAAGCTGAAGAAGAAGTCCTATCGCATGTGGTTGGCTTGTGGGACTCCTGAGGCGGCTGACGGGTACCGTAAGGCCAAGCGTGCTGCGGCCCGAGCTGTGGCAGAGGCAAAAACTCGGGCCTGGGAGGAGTTCGGTGAGGCCATGGAGAAGGACTACCGGTCGGCCTCGAAGCGATTCTGGCAAACCGTCCGGCGCCTCAGGATGGGGAAGCAGTGCTTCGCCAACACTGTTCATAGTGGGGGTGGGAGGCTGCTGACCTCGACTGGGGACATTATCGGGCGGTGGAAGGAGTACTTCGAGGATCTCCTCAATCCTGCCATCACGCATTCCCTGGTGGAAACAGAGGCTGGGGACTCGCGGTTGGACTCTTTCATCACCCAGGCTGAAGTCACCGAGGTGGTTAAAAAGCTCCGCGGTGGCAAAGCTTTGGGGGTGGATGAGATCCGCCCTGAGTACCTCAAATCTCTGGATGTTGTGGGGCTGTCATGGTTGACACGCCTCTTCAACATTGGATGGCGGTCGGGGACAGTACCTCTGGACTGGCAGACCGGGGTGGTGCTCCCCCTTCATAAGAAGGGGGACCGGAGGGTGTGTTCCAACTACAGGGGGATCACACTCCTCAGCCTCCCTGGTAAGGCCTACGCCAGGGTATTGGAGAGGAGAGTCCGGCCGATAGTCGAACCTCGGCTTCAGGAGGAGCAGTGTGGTTTTCGTCCCGGCCGTGGAACACTGGACCAGCTCTATACCCTCTACAGGGTACTCGAGGGCTCATGGGAGTTTGCCCAACCGGTTCACATGTGTTTTGTGGACCTGGAGAAGGCATTCGACTGTGTCCCTCGTGATGCCTTGTGGAGGGTGCTCCAGGAGTATGGTATCGGGGGCCCTTTATTAGAGGCCATCCGGTCCCTATACGAGCGGAGCAGGAGTTTGGTCCGCATTGGCGGCACTAAGTCGGACCTGTTCCCGGTGCATGTTGGACTCCGGCAGGGCTGCCCTTTGTCACCGGTCCTGTTCATAACTTTTATGGACAGGATTTCTAGACGCAGCCAAGGGCCGGAGGGGGTCTGGTTTGGGGACCAGTGGATTTCGTCTCTTCTTTTTGCAGATGACGTG